>CM057007.1:88467669-88771061 GCA_029891345.1 Dryococelus australis | reverse complement strand
TTGTAATAAAATACCCCCAAAAACACAATTATAACATGTTTCTAAAGCTAATTAACTGTTGTCATCATTCTTAAGAAAACTGTTATTCATTCTTGTAAGACAATTAGTTCAGGGGTTTTCTTAGAAGTATTGAGTTAAAATTTTCCATTCAAAATTTTTAAAAAAAAAATTTTTAAAAAACAAAATTATTTCTGTGTTCTATATAGCTAAATTTAAACTGTTGTCATCTTTTTAAGCAAATGTGTTTTCTTTTTGTGGACAATTATTCATGGTTTCTAGAAGTATTGGGAGGCATAACTTAAAAAGTTTTTTTAATAATATATCCCAAAAAACAATGATAACTGTTTCTTAACTGAATTGAACTGTTGTAATTTTCTTAAGCAAATCGTAGTTTATTGCATTCTTGTAAGGACAATTTATTTTTTGGTTTTCTTGAGTTTGATTGTCGAATACTTAAAAATTTTGTAAAAAAATATTTTTCCCAAAAACGCAAATGAGTAAACATGTTTCTATATAGTGTTTTAAACTGTTGCATCATTCTTAAGAAATCTGTTTTTACATTTTTTAAGGGGACAATTTTTTCATGCGTACTTTTTTAAAAGTATTGAAGGAGGCTTCATAAAAGTTTTTTAATAAATATTCCCAAAAAACGACAAATGGTACAGTGTTCTTATACTAAAATTAAATGTTGTATAATCTAAGCAAATCGTGTTTTCTTTCTTGAAGGAAAATTTGGTTCGGGTTTTTTGAGTATTGATGGTGCTACCTTTAAAAATTTTGTAAAAAATTTTAAACCAAAAAGAAAATGAAAAACATGTGTTCTATTAGCTGATTTTCTTTTATCATTCTTAAGCAAATCTATTATTTTTTGTGGGGAAAATTTATTTCTTCTATTCTAAAATTTTTAAAGGTAATACAGCAAAAGTTTTGTAATAAATATATCCCAAAAACAAACATGAGTAACATGTGTCTATATAGTTTAATTAACTGTTGTCATCATTCTTAAGCAAATCGTAGTTATTAAATTCTTGTAAGGACAATTAGTTACATGGTATTTCTTAGAAGTATTGAATGTGTAGGCATACCAGTCAAAAGTTTTGTAATAAATATATCCCAAAAAACGACAAATGAGTACATGTGTTCTATATAGTGAATTGAACTGTTGTATCATTCTTAAGCAAATCGTAGTTATTACATTTTGTAAGGACAATTATTTACATGCGTACTTCTTAGAAGTATTGAAGTGTAGGCAAAAAAAAAAAAAAAAAAAAAAAAAAAAAAAAAAAAAAAAAAAAAAAAAAAAAAAAAAAAAAAAAAAAAAAAAAAAAAAAAAAAAAAAAAAAAAAAAAAAAAAAAAAAAAAAAAAAAAAAAAAAAAAAAAAAAAAAAAAAAAAAAAAAAAAAAAAAAAAAAAAAAAAAAAAAAAAAAAAAAAAAAAAAAAAAAAAAAAAAAAAAAAAAAAAAAAAAAAAAAAAAAAAAAAAAAAAAAAAAAAAAAAAAAAAAAAAAAAAAAAAAAAAAAAAAAAAAAAAAAAAAAAAAAAAAAAAAAAAAAAAAAAAAAAAAAAAAAAAAAAAAAAAAAAAATTTTTTTTTTTTTTTTTTTTTTTTTTTTTTTTTTTTTTTTTTTTTTTTTTTTTTTTTTTTTTTTTTTTTTTTTTTTTTTTTTTTTTTTTTTTTTTTTTTTTTTTTTTTTTTTTTTTTTTTTTTTTTTTTTTTTTTTTTTTTTTTTTTTTTTTTTTTTTTTTTTTTTTTTTTTTTTTTTTTTTTTTTTTTTTTTTTTTTTTTTTTTTTTTTTTTTTTTTTTTTTTTTTTTTTTTTTTTTTTTTTTTTTTTTTTTTTTTTTTTTTTTTTTTTTTTTTTTTTTTTTTTTTTTTTTTTTTTTTTTTTTTTTTTTTTTTTTTTTTTTTTTTTTTTTTTTTTTTTTTTTTGGTATTTCTTAGAGTATTGATGTTAGTGCATACAAATTCAAAAGTTTTGTAATAAATATATCCCAAAAACGACAATGAGTACATGTGTTCTATATAGCTGAATTGAACTGTTGTCATCATTCTTAAGCAAATCGTTAGTTATTACATTCTTGTAAGGACAATTTAGTTGCATGCGTATTCTTAGAAGTATTGATGTGTAGGCATACCATCAAAAGTTTTGTAATAAATATATCCCAAAAACGACAAATGAGTTACATGTGTTCTATATAGCTGAATTGAACTGTTGTTGTCATTCTTAAGCAAATCGTAGTTATTGCATTCTTGTAAGGACAATAGTTACATACGTATTTCTTAGATGCATTGATGTGTCGGAATACCAGTCAAAAGTTTTGTAATAAATATATCTAAAAACGACAAATGGGGTAACATGTGTTCTATATAGCTGAATAGAACTGTTGTCATATTCTTAAACAAATCGTAGTTATAAAATCTTGTAAGGACAATTAGATGCATGGGTATTCTTAGAAGTATTGAAGTGTAAGCACACCTTTCAAAAGTTTTTTAATAAATGCATCCCACAATCGACAATGAGATACATGTGTCCTATATAGCTGAATTGAACTGTTATCATTCTTCAAATATCGTAGTTATTACAATCTTGTAAAGACAATTATTTACATGCGTACTTCTTAGAAGTATTAAAGTATAGGCATACCATTCAAAAGTTTTGTAATAAATATTTCCAAAAACGACAAGTGAGTAACATGTGTTCTATATAGCTGAATTGAACTGTTGTCATCATTCTTAAGCAAATCGTAGTTATTACATTCTTGTAAGGACAATTAGTTACATGCGTATTTCTTAGAGTATTGATGTGTAGGCATACCAGTCAAAATTTTGTAATAAATATATCCCAAAACGACAAATGAGTAACATGTGTTCTATATAGCTGAATTAACTGTTTTCATATTCTTAAGCAAATCGTAGTTATTACATTCTTGTAAGGACAATTATGTTCATGCGTACTTCTAGAAGTATTAAAGTATAGGTATACAACTTAAAAGTTTTAATAAATATATCCTAAAAACGACAAATAGGTTACATGTGTTCTATATAGCTGAATTGAACTGTTGTTGTCATTCTTAAGCAAATCGTAGTTATTGCATTCTTGTAAGGACAACTAGTTACATACGTATTTCTTAGATGCATTGATGTGTCGGAATACCAGTCAAAAGTTTTGTAATAAATATATCCTAAAAACGACAAATGAGGAACATGTGTTCTATATAGCTGAATAAACTGTTGTCATAATTCTTAAACAAATCGTAGTTACTAAAATCTTGTAAGGACAATTAGATGCATGGGTACTTCTTAGAAGTATTGAAGTGTAAGCAACCTTTCAAAAGTTTTTTAATAAATGCATCCCACAATCGACAATAGAGATACATGTGTCCTATATAGCTGAATTGAACTGTTATCATTCTTCAAATATCGTAGTTATTACAATCTTGTAAAGGACAATTATTTACATGCGTATTCTTAGAAGTATTGAAGTGTAGGCATAACAGTCAAAAGTTTTGTAATAAATATATCCCAAAAACGACAAATGAGTAACATGTGTTCTATATAGCTGAATTGAACTGTTGTCATCATTCTTAAGCAAATCGTTGTTATTACATTCTTGTAAGGACAATTAGTTACATGCGTATATCTTAGAAGTATTGATGTGTAGGCATACAAGTCAAAAGTTTTGTAATAAATATATCCTAAAAACGACAAATGAGTAACATGTGTTCTATATACTGAATTGAACTGTTGTCATCATTCTTAAGCAAATCGTAGTTATTACACTCTTGTAATTACAATTAGTTATATGCGTATTTCTTAGAAGTATTGATGTGAAGGTATACAAGTCAAAAGATTTGTTAATAAATATATATTGAAAACGACAAATGAGTAACATGTGTTCTATATAGCTGTATTAACTGTTGTCATCTTTCTTAAGCAAATCGTAGTTATTACATTCTTGTAAGGACAATTAGTTGCATGGGTACTTCGTTGAAGTATTAAAGTTTAGGTTCACAACTTAAAAGTTTTTTAATAAATATATCCCAAAAACGACAAATGAGTAACATGTGTTCTATATAGCTGAATTGAACTGTTGTCATCATTCTTAAGCAAATCGTAGTTATTACATTCTTGTAAGGACAATTGGTTTTGCGTATTTCTTAGAAGTATTGATGTGTCGGAATACCAGTCAAAAGTTTTATAATAGATATATCCCAAAACGACAAATGAGGAACATGTTTCTATTTTACTGAATTTAACTGTTGTCATCATTCTTAAGCAAATCGTAGTTATTACATTCTTGTAAGGACAATTATTTACATGTGAACTTCTAAGAAGTTTTGAAGTGTAGGCATACCACTCAAAAGTTTTGGAACAAATATAACCCAAAAACGATAAATGAGTACATATGTTCTATATAGCTGAATTAAACTGTTGTCATCATTCTTAAGCAAATCGTAGTTATTACATTCTTGTAAGGACAATTAGTTGCATGGGTACTTCGTAGAAGTATTAAAGTATAGGTATACAACTTAAAAGTTTTATAATAAATATATCCTACAAACGACAAATGAGTTACATGTGTTCTATATAGCTGAATTGAACTGTTGTCATTCTTAAGCAAATCGTAGTTATTGCATTCTTGTAAGGACAACTAGTTACATGCGTATTTCTTAGATTCATTGATGTGTCGGAATACCAGTCAAAACTTTTGTAATAAATATATCCTAAAAACGACAAATGAGTAACATGTGTTCTATATAGCTGAATAGAACTGTTGTCATCATTCTTAAACAAATCGTAGTAATTACAATCTTGTAAGGACAATTTGATGCATGGGTACTTCTTAGAAGTATTGAAGTGTAAGCACACCTTTCAAAAGTTTTTTAATAAATGCATCCCACAATCGACAATTGAGATACATGTGTCCTATATAGCTGAATTGAACTGTTATCATTCTTCAAATATCGTAGTTATTACAATCTTGTAAAGACAATTATTTACATGCGTACTTCTTAGAAGTATTAAAGTATAGGCATACCATTCAAAAGCTTTGTAATAAATATTTTCCAAAAACGACAAGTGAGTAACATGTGTTCTATATAGCTGAATTGAACTGTTGTCATCATTCTTAAGCAAATCGTAGTTATTACATTCTTGTAAGGACAATTAGTTACATGCGTTCTTCTTAGAAGTATTGAAGTGTAGGTATTACCACTCAAAAGTTGTGTAATAAATGTATCCCAGAATAGACAATTGAGATACATGTGTCCTATATAGCTGAATTGAACTGTTATCATTCTTCAAATATCGTAGTTATTACAATCTTGTAAAGACAATTATTTACATGCGTACTTCTTAGAAGTATTAAAGTATAGGCATACCATTCAAAAGCTTTGTAATAAATATTTTCCAAAAACGACAAGTGAGTAACATGTGTTCTATATAGCTGAATTGAACTGTTGTCATCATTCTTAAGCAAATCGTAGTTATTGCATTCTTGTAAGGACAACTAGTTACATGCGTATTTCTTAGAAGTATTGATGTGTCGGAATACCAGTCAAAATTTTGTAATAAATATGTCCCAAAAACGACAAATGAGTAACATGTGTTCTATATAGCTGAATTGAACTGTTGTCATCATTCTTATACAAATCGTAGCTATAACAGTCTTGTAAGGACAATTAGAGGCATGGGTACTTCTTAGATGTATTGATGTGTAATCATACCAGTCAAAAGATTAGTATTAAATATATCCCAAAAACGACGAATGTGTAACATGTGTTCTATATAGCTGAATTAAAATGTTGTCATCATTCTTAAGCAAATCGTAGTTATTACATTCTTGTAAGGACAATTAGTTGCATGGGTACTTCGTAGAAGTATTAAAGTTTAGGTATCCAACTTAAATGTTTTATAATAAATATATCATAAAAACGACAAATGAGTAACATGTGTTCTATATAGCTGATTTGAACTGTTTTCATCATTCTTAAGCAAATCGTAGTTATGCATTCTTGTAAGGACTATTAGTTACATGTGTATTTCTTAGAAGTATTGATGTGTAGGCATACCAGTCAAAAGTTTTGTAATAAATATATCCTTAAATCTACAATTGATTAACATGTGTTCTATATAGTTGAATTGAACTATTGTAATCTTTCTTAAGCAAATCGTAGTTATTATATTCTTGTAAGGACAATTAGTTACATGCGTATTTCTTAGAAGTATTGATGTGTCGGAATACCAGTCAAAAGTTTTGTAATAAATATATTCCAAAAACGACAAATGAGTGTCATGTGTTCTATATAGATGAATTGAACTGTTGTCATCATTCTTAAGCAAATCGTAGTTATGCATTCTTGTATGGACAATTAGTTACATGCGTATTTCTTAGAAGAATTGATGTGTAGGAATATCAGACAAAAGTTTTGCAATAAATATATCCCAAAAACCACAAATGAGTAACATGTGTTCTATATAGCTGAATTGAACTGTTGTCATCATTCTTAAGCAAGTCGTAGTTATTCCATTCTTGTAAGGACTATTAGTTACATGAGTATTTCATAGTAGTATTGATGTGTAATCATACCAGTCAAAAGTTTTATAATAAATATTACCCAAAAACCACAAATGAGTAACATGTGTTCTATATAAATGAATTGAACTGTTGTCATCATTCTTAAGCAAATCGTAGTTATTACATTCTTGTAAGGACAATAAGTTACATGCTTATTTCTTAGGGGTATTGATGTGTCGGCATACAAGTCAAAAGTTTTGTAATAAATATATCCTAAAAACTACAAATGAGTAACATGTGTTCTATATAGCTGAATTGAACTGTTGTCATCATTCTTAAGCAAATAGTAGTTATTACATTCTTGTAAGGACAATTAGTTGCTTGGGTACTTCGTAAAAGTATTAAAGTTTAGGTATACAACTTAAAAGTTTTATAATAAATATATCCCAAAAACGACAAATGAGAAACATGTGTTCTATAAAGATGAATTTGACTGTTGTCATCATTCTTAAACAAATCGTAGCTATAACAGTCTTGTAAGGACAATTAGATGCATGGGTATTTCTTAGAAGTATTGATGTGTAGGCACACCAGTCAAAAGTTTTGTAATAAATATATCAAAAAAACGACGAATGTGTAACATGTGTTCTATATAGCTGAATTGAACTGTTGTCATCATTCTTAAGCAAATCGTAGTTATTACATTCTTGTAAGGACAATTAGTTCAAAACGTATTTCTTAGAAGTATTTATGTGTATGAATACCAGACAAAAGTTTTGTAATAAATATATCCCAAAAACCACAAATGCGTTACACGTGTTCTATATAGCTGAATTGAACTATTGTCATCATTCTTAAGCAAATCGTAGTTATTGCATTCTTGTAAGGACTATTAGTTACATGCCTTTTTCTTAGAAGTATTGATGTGTAGGCATCCAGTTCAAAAGTTTTGTATTAAATATATCCCAAAAACGACAAATGAGTAACATGTGTTCTATATAGCTGAATTGAACTGTTGTCATAATTCTTAAACAAATCGTAGCTATAACAATCTTGTAAGGACAATTAGATGCATGGATATTTCTTAGAAGTATTGATGTGTAGGCACACCAGTCAAAAGTTTTTAATAAATATATCCCAAAAACGACGAATGTGTAACATGTGTTCTATATAGTTGAATTGAATTGTTGTCATCATTCTTATGCAAATCGTAGTTATTACATACTTGTAAGGACAATTAGTTACATGCGTACTTGTTAGAAGTATTGAAGTGTAGGTATACAACTCAAAAGTTTTAAAATAAATATATCCCAAAAACGACATATGAGATACGTGTGTTCTCTATAGCTGAATTGAACTGTTGTCATCATTAGTAAGCAAATCGTAGTTATTACATTTTTTTAATGACAATTATTTAAATGCGTACTTCTTGAAGTATTGAAGTGTAGGCATACCACTCAAAACATATGTAATAAATATATCCCAAAAACGACAAATCGGATACATGTGTTCTATATAGCTGAATTGAACTGTTGTCATTATTCTTAAGCAAATCGTAGTTTTTAGATTCTTGTAAGGACATTTAGATACATGCGTACTTCTTAGAAGTATTGAAATGAAGGCATACCACTCAAAAGTTTTATAATAAATACATCCAATAAACGACAAATGAGTAACATGTGTTCTATATAGCTGAATTGAACTGTTGTCATAATTATAAAGCAAATCGTAGTTATTACATTCATTTAAGGACAATTAATTACATGCGTACTTCTTAGATGTATTGAAGTGTAGGCATACCATTCAAAAGTTATGTAATAAATATAACCCTAAAACGACAAATGAGATACATAAGTTCTATATAGCTGAATAGAACTGTTGTCAACATTCTTAATGAAATCGTAGCTATTACATTCTTGTAAGGACAATTAGTTGCTTGGGTACTTCTTAGAAGTATTGTAGTGTAGGCACACCTCTCAAAAGTTTTATAATAAATGCATCCCAGAATCGACAATTGAGATACAAGTTTTCTATATAGCTGAATTGAACTGTTATCATCATTCTTAGGCAAATCGTAGTTATTACAAACTTGTAAGGACAATTACTTATATACATACTTCTTAGAAGTATACAAGTGTAGGCATATCATTCAAAAGTTTTGTAATAAATTCAACCCAAAAACAACAAATGAGTAACATGTGTTCTATATAGCTGAATTGAACTGTTGTCATCATTCTTAAGCATATCGTAGTTATTACATTCTTTTAAGGACAATAAGTTACATGCGTACTTGTTAGAAGTATTGAAGTGTTGGTATACATCTCAAAAGTTTTAAAATAAATATATCCCATAAACGACAAATGAGTAACATGTGTTTATATATAGCTGAATTGAACTTTTGTCATCATTCTTAAGCAAATCGTAGTTATTACATTCTTGTAAGGACAATTAGTAGCATGGGTACTTTCTAGAAGTATTGAAGTGTAAGCACACCTCTCAAAAGTTTTATAATAAATGCATCCCAAAATCGACAATTGAGATACATGTGTCCTATATAGCTGAATTGAACTGTTATCAAAATTCTTAAGCAAAACGTAGTTATTACAATCTTGTAAGGACAATTATTTAAATGCGTACTTCTTAGAAGTATTGAAGTGTAGGTATACCACCCAAAAGTTTTGTAATAAATACAACCCAAAAACGACAAATCAGATACATGTGTTCTATATAGCTGAATTAAATTGTTATCATCATTCTTAAGCAAATCGTAGTTATTACATTCTTGTAAGGACTATTAGTTAAATGCGTACTTGTTAGAAGTATTGAGGTGTTTGTATACAACTTAAAAAATTTTATAGTAAATATATCCCAAAAACACCAAAAGAGTAACATGTGTTCTTTATAGCTCAATTGAACTGATGTCATCATTCTTAAGCAAATCGTAATTATTACATTCTTGTAAGGACAATTAGTTACATGCGTTCTTCTTAGAAGTATTGAAGTGTAGGTATACCACTCAAAAGTTGTGTAATAAATGTATCCCAGAATAGACAATTGAGATACATGTGTCCTATATAGCTGAATTGAACTGTTATCATTATTCTTAAGCAAATCGTTGTTATTACAATCTTGTAAGGATAATTATTTACAAGAGTACTTCTTAAAAGTATTTAAGTGTAAGTATACCACTCAATAGTTTTGTAATAAATATATCCCAAAAATGACAAATCAGATACATGTGTTCTATATAGCTGAATTGAACTGTTATCATTCTTAAGCAAACCGTAGTTATTACATTCTTGTAAGGACAATAAGTTACAAGCGTACTTGTTAGAAGTATTGAAGTGTAGGTATACAACACAAAAGTTTTAAAATAAATATATCCCATAAACGACAAATGAGTAACATGTGTTCTATATAGCTGAATTGAACTGTTGTCATCATTCTTAAGCTAATCGTACTTATTACATACTTGTAAGGACAATTAGTTGCATGGGTATCTCCTATTAGTATTGAAGTGTAGGTATATAACTTAAAAGTTTTGTAATAAATATATCCCAAAAACCACAAATAAGTTACATGTGTTCTATATAGCTGAATGAACTGTTGTCATAATTATTAAGCAAATCGTAGTAATTATTTTTTTTTAAGGACAATTATTTATATGCGTACTTCTTGAAGTATTGAAGTGTAGGCATTCCACTCAAATGTTATGTAATAAATATAACCCCAAAACGACAAATGATATACATGTGTTCTTATAGCTGAATTGAACTGTTGTCATCATTCTTAAGAAAATCGTATTTATTACATTCTTGTAAGGACAATTAGTTACATGCGTACTTCTTAGAAGTTTTAAAGTGTAGGTATACAACTCAAAAGTTTTATAATAAATATATCCCAAAAACGATAAATGAATAACATGTGTTCAACATAGCTGAATTGAACTGTTGTCATCATTCTTAAGAAAATCGTATTTATTACATTCTTGTAAGGACAATTAGATACATGCGTAATTCTTAGAAGCATTGAAGTGTAATCATACCTTACAAAAGTTTTATTATAAATGAATCCCAGGATCGACAATTGAGATACATGTGTCCTATACAGCTGAATTGAACTGTTATCATCATACTTAAGCAAATCGTAATTATTACATTCATGTAAGGACTATTATTTACATGCGTACTTGTTAGAAGTATTGAAGTGTAGGTATACAACTAAAAAATTTTATAATAAATATATCCCAAAAACACCAAATGTAACATGTGTTCTTTATAGCTGAATTGAACTGTCATCATTCTTAAGCAAATCGTTGTTATTACATTCTTGTAAGGACAATTAGTTACATGCGTACTTCTTAGAAGTATTGAAGTGTAGGCTAACCACTCAAAAGTTTTGTAATAAATATAACCCAAAAACGACAAATGAGTAACATGTGTTCTTTATAGCTGAATTGAACTGTTGTCATCATTCTTAAGCAAATCGTAGTAATTACATTTTTTAAGGATAATCATTTATTTGCGTACTTCTTAGAAGTATTGAAGTGTAGGCATACCTCCAAAAGTTATGTAATAAATATAATCCAAAAACGACAAATGGGATACATGTGTTATATATAACTGAATTGAACAGTTGTCATCACTCTTAAACAAATCGTAGCTATTACTTTCTTGTTAGGACAATTAGTTCCATGGGTACTTCTTAGAAGAATTGAAGTGTAAGCACACCTCTCATAAATTTTATAATAAATGCATCCCAGAATCGACAATTGAGATACATGTGTCCTATATATCTGAATTGAACTGTTATCATCATTCTTAAGAATATTGTAGTTATTACAATCTTGTAATGACAATTAGTTACATGCGTACTTGTTAGAAGTATTGAAGTGTAGGTATACAACTCAAAATTTTTATAATAAATATATCCCCAAAACACCAAAATAGTAACATGTGTTCTTTATAGCTGAAGTGACCTGTTGTCATAATTCTTAACCAAATAATATTAATTACATTCTAGTAACGATAAATATTTCCATGCGTACATCTTAGAAGTATTGAAGTGTAGGTATACCACTCAAAAGTTTTATAATAAATATATCCCAAAAAAGACAAATGAATCAAATGTGTTCTATATAGATGTATTTAACTGTTGTCATCATTCTTAAGCAAATCGTAGTTATTACATTCTTTTAAGGATCATTATTTACATGCGTACTTGTTAGAAGTATTGAAGTATAGGCATACCACTCAAAAGTTATGTGATAAATATAACCCAAAACGACAAATGAGATACATGTGTTCTATATAGCTGGATTGAACTGTTATCATCATTCTTAAGAAAATCATAGTTAATAGATTCTTGTAAGTACAATTATTTAAATGCGTACTTCTTAGAAGTATTTATGTGTAGGTATACCACTCAAAAGTTTTGTAATAAATATATCCCAAAAACGACAAATCAGATAATTGTGTTCTATATAGATGAAATGAACTGTTGTCATAATTCTTAAGCAAATCGTAGATTTTAGATTTTTGTAAGGACATTTAGTTACATGCGTACTTCTTAGAAGTATTGAAGTGTATTCATACCACTCAAAAGTTTTATAATAAATATATCCCATAAAAGACAAATGAGTAACATGTGTTCTATATAGCTGAATTAAACTGTTGTCATCATTCTTAAGCAAATCGTAGTTATTACATTCTTTTAAGGATAATCATTTACATGCGAACTTCTTAGAAGTATTGAAGTTTAGGCAAACCAAAAAGTTTTGTAATAAATATTATCCAAAAACGACAAATGAGATACTTGTGTTCTATATAGGTGAATTGAACTGTTGTGTTCATTCTTAATCAAATCGTAGTTATTACATTCTTGTAAGGACAAAATGTCGAATGGTTATTTCTTAGAAGTATTGAAGTGTAATCATACCTCACAAAAGTTTTATAATAAATGAATCCCAGTATCGTCAATTTAAATACATGTGTCCTATATATCTTAATTGAACTGTTATCATCATTCTTGAGCAAGTCGTAGTTATTACAATCTTGTAAGAACAATTATTTAAATGCGTACTTCTTAGAAGTATTGAAGTGTAGGCTCACCACTCAAAAGTTTTGTAATAAATATAACCCAAAAACGACAAATGAGTTACATGAGTTCTATATAGCTGAATTGAACTGTTGTCATCATTCTTAAGCAATTCGTAGTTATTACATTCTTTTAAGGATAATCATTTACTTGCGTACTTCTTAGAAGTATTGAAGAGTAGGCAAACCACTCAAAAGTTATGTAATAAATATAATCCAAAAACGACAAATGAGATACATGTGTTTTATATAGCTGAATTGAACTGTTGTCATAATTCTTAAACAAATCGTAGCTATTACTTTCTTGTAATGACAATTAGTTGAATGGGTTCTTCTTAGAAGAATTCAAGTGTAAGCACACCTCCCAATAATTTTATAATAAATGCATCCCAGATTCGACAATTGAGATACATGTGTCCTATATATTTGAATTGAACTGTTATCATCATTCTTAAGCAAATTGTAGTTATTACAATCTTGTAATGACAATTAGTTACATGCGTACTTGTTAGAAGTATTGAAGTGTAGGCATACCACTCAAATGTTTTATAATAAATATAACCCAAAAACTACAAATGAAATACATGTGTTCTATATAGCTGAATTGAACTGTTGTGTTCATTCTTAAGCAAATCGTAGTTATTACATTCTTGTAAGGATAATTATTTACATGCGTACTTCTTAGAAGTATTGAAGTGTAGGCATACCACTCAAAAGTTTTCTAATAAATATATTTCAAAAACGACAAATGAGTAACATGGGTTTTATATAGCTGAATTGAACTGGTTTCATTATTATTAAGCAAATCGTAGTTATTAGATTCTTTTAAGGACAATAAGTCGAATGGTTACTTCTTAGAAGTATTGAAGTGTAATCATACCTCACAAAAGTTTTATAATAAATGAATCCCAGGATCGACAATTGAGATACATGTGTCCTATATAGCAGAATTGGACTGTTATCATCATTCTTAAGCAAATCGTAGTTATTACAATCTTGTAAGGACAATAATTAACATGCGTACTTCTTAGAATTATTGAAGTGTAGGCACACCACTCAAAAGTTTTGTAATAAATACAACCCAAAAACGACAAATGAGTAACATGTGTTCTATATAGCTGAATTATAATTCGTTTATGGGAAATGTCAACAGTTCAATTCACCTTGGTAATATTCATTTATTTAAATACACTTCCTGTTTTGCATTTGTTACAATTCGCTAAAGAATATTAAGAACATTTAAATTTAACTTGGTATGAATATAATAGTTCTTTCTGAAATAAATTATTACAATTCGCTAACGAGTGATTACACCAGATCAATTCATCAAAGTATAAGTAATGTACCTTATATTACTTTCTTTGAATTAATTAATACATTTCGTTTAATTTTGATGCAAACTGTTAAATTCTTCTAGGTCTGAGTCATGTATAAAATTTGCATGTCAGAGAAGAGAATATTACTTTTCGCTTTTGTGTGATGCCATCAAAATATAATCCACTAGGTTGGAGACATGTTTCTAACTGCTCTTTCTATTAAAAAGTTATAACAATTCGCTTAAAGTGAGAACCACGATGTCAAATCATCTAGATAGGAGTCATGTATGTAATTGTCTATTCTGTGTTACAAGTATTACAACTCGCTTAAGAGTGATACCAATCTTTAATTTATATAGTAAGATGTTTTTGTATCGAATTGTAATTGATAGAATGCAATAATTGATATACATTTATGACTTATGCAAACATTTAAATTCATATAGATAGGAATCATTAATCCAATTGTGCTTTCTTAGGTGTATTTATTAAAATTCTTTTAAAAGCAAACCTATCAGCATAATTCACCCAGATAGAATCATGTTTCTAATTATTCTTACTGGTCTTCAATTATGACGATTCGTTTAAGTGGGATGACAATGCTTCAATATACATAGGTAAGTTACGTGTATATAATAGCACTTTCTCTTTATAACAACAGTTCAATTCACGATACAGGATTTACATATCTAACTATCGTTTCAGAGATGCTATTATTACAATTAGTTTAAGTGAGATACCAACAATGCAATTCAATTAACCAGAATTCATATAACTAAGTGCCCTCTTTGGTATGCCAATAATAAAATTCGCTTATCCGTTATTCCAAAAGATAAACTCTCCCAACTTGGAATCAAGTATCAATTTCTCCTTTCTGGAATGTTATAATTACAAATCAATTAACGGTTATGTCAACAGTTCAATTCACCGAGGTAGGATTCATCTATTTAAATACACTTTCTGTGTTGCAGTTGTTTCAATTTGATAAAAATGACACCAGCATTTAAATTTATCTTGGTATGAATATAGTACTTCTTTCTTAAATGAAATTATTACAATTCGCTTAAGAGTGATGACACCAGTTCAATACATCTAATTAGCAGTAATGTACCTAATAGAGCTTTCTTTGAATCAATTAATACATTTAGTTTAATTTTGATGCAAACAGTTTAATTCTTCTAGTTAGGAGTCATGTATCAAATTAGCATGTCTGAGAAAAGAATATTACAATTCGCTTATGTGTGATGCCATCAAAATATATTCCACTAGGTTGGAGCCATGTTTCTAATTGCCCTTTCTATGATAAATTTATAACAAATTGCTTTAAGTGAGAACCAAGAAGTCAAATCATCAAGATAGGAGTCATGTATCTAATTGTCTATTTTGGGATGAGAGTATTACAACTCTCTTAAGAGTGAAACCATTCGTTAATTTATATAAATAGATGTTTATTATCTAATTGTAATTGATGGAATGCAATAATTGCATAACACTTACGACTTATGCAAACAGTTAAATTCACCTACATAGGAATGATTAATCCTATTGTGCTTTCTTAGGTGCATTTATTATAATTCCTTTAACAGCAAACCTATCAGCATAATTCACCTAGATAGATTTATGTTTCTAATTATTCTTACTGGTCTTCAATTATGACCATTCGCTTAAGTGGGATGACAACAGTTTAATATTCATTGGTAGGTGTCATGTATATATTACCACTTTTATTTTATATCAACAGTTCAATTCACGATGACATGATTGATATATCAAACTGTCGTTTCAGAGATGCTAATATTACAATTAGTTAAAAACTGATGCCAACACTTCATTTCACCTAGACAGGATTCATGTAAGTAAGTGCCCTATCTGGGATGCATTTAATAAAATTCGTTTAACAGTTATTCCTATAGTACAATACTCCTAGGTAGGAGTCATATATCTTATTCTCCTTTCTGGAATATAATAATTACAATTCGTTTAAGGGTCATGTCATTAGATCAATTCACCTTGGTAATATTCATCCATTGAAATACACTTTCTGTGTTACAGGTGTTACAATTCGCTTAAGAATGAAACCAACTTTTAAATTTATCTTGGTATGAATATAGTAGTTCTTTCTGAAATCCAATTATTACAATTCGCATAAGAGTGATATCACCAGTTCAATTCATCTATGTAGGAGAAATTTACCTTATAGTAGTTTATTTGAATCAATTAATACATTTCGTTTAATTTTGATGCAAACACTTAAATGCTTCTAGGTAGGAGTCATGTATCAAATTAGCATGTCTGAGAAGAGAATATTACAATTCGCTTATGAGTGATGGCATCAAAATATATTCCACTAGGTTGGAGCCATATTTCTAATTGCCCTTTCAATGTTAAATTTATAACAATTCGCTTTAAGTGAGAACCAAGAAGTCAAATCATCTAGATAAAAGTCATGTATCTAATTGTCTATTCTGGGATGCAAGTATTACAACTCGCTTAAGAGTGAAACCAATCATTAATTTTTTATAATTAGATATTTAGTATCTAATTGTAATTGATATAATGCAATAAATGATAAACACTTAAGACTTATGCAATCAGATATATTCACCTACATAGGAATGATTAATCCTATTGTGCTTTCTTAGTTGCATTTATTAAAATTATTTTAACTGCAAACCTATCAGCATAATTCACCTAGATAGAATATTGTTTCTAATTATTCTTACTAGGCATCTATTATGTACATTCGCTTAAGTGGGATGACAACAGTTAAATATACATAGGTAGGTGTCATGTATATAATAGCACTTTCTCTTTATAACAACAGATCAATTCACGATGACACGATTGATATATCTAACTGACGTTTCAGAGTAGCTATTATTACATTTAGTTTAAGAGTGATGCAAACAATTCAATTCACCTAGACAGGATTCATGTAACTAAGTGCTCTCTTTGGGATGCGAATTATAAAATTCGCTTAAACGTTATTCAAAATGTTCAATTCTCCTAGTTTGGAATCAAGTATCTAATTCTCCTTTCTGGAATGTTATAATTACAAAACAATTAAGGGTTATGTCATCAGTTCAATTCACCTTGGTAATATTCGTCTATTTAAATACACCTTTTGTGTTCCAGGTGTTACAATTCGCTTAAGAATGAAACCAACATTTAAGTTTATCTTGGTATGAATATAGTAGTTCTTTCTGAAATGCAATTATTTCAATTCGCTTAAGAGTGATGACACCAGTTCAATTCATATAAGTAGGAGTAATGTACCTTATAGTACTTTCTTTAAATCAATTAATTCATTTCGTTTAATTTTGATGCAAACAGTTAAATTCTTCTAGGTGGGAGTCATGTATCAAATAGCATGTCTGAGAAGAGAATATTTCTTTTCGCTTATGTGTGATGGTATCAAAATATATTCCACTAGGTTGGAGACATGTTTCTAATTGCCCTTTCTATGATACATTTATAACAATTCGCTTAAAGTGAGAACCAAGAAGTCAAATCATCTAGATAGGAGTCATGTATCTACTTGTCTATTCTGGGATGCAAGTATTACAACTCGCTTGAGAGTGAAACCAATCATTAATTTATATAGTAAGATGTTTAGTATCTAATTGTAATTGATATAATGCAATAATTGCATAACACTTACGACTTATGCAAACAGTAAAATTCACCTACTTAGGAATGATTTATCCTATCGTGCTTTTTAGGCGCATTTGTTATATTTCTTATAAAAGCGAACCTATCAGCATAATTCACCTAGATAGATTTATGTTCCTAATTATTCTTACTGGGCTTCAATTATGACCATTCGCTTAAGTGGGATCTCAACAGTTCAATATACATAGGCAGGTGTCATGTATATAATAGCACTTTCTCTTTATAATAACAGTTCAATTCTCGATGACTGGATTGATATATCTAACTGTCGTTTCAGAGATGCTATTATTACAATTAGTTGAAGAGTGATGCAAACAATTCAATTTAGTTAGACAGAATTCATGTTTATAATTGCCCTTTTTAGCATATATTACAAATATTTCGCTTTCGAGTGTAGCCGAAAAGTCAACTCATCTAGATAGGTTTCATTTATCTAAAAGTCCTATGTGGGATGCTTTTCTTACTATTCGTTTAAGAGCGATTTCCTACAGTTAAATTCACCTTGGTAGGAATTATATTTTTAATTTATCATATGTGGTACCATTAAACAATTCGCATTAGTGGGATACAAAATGTTCAATATACCAATTTAGGAATCTACTAATTCACGGTCCTTTCTTGGGTGCAATTATTACAATACGCTTATGAGTGAAACTAACAGTTCAATATATCTAGTAACGTGTCTAGTACATAATTGTCAATTCTTGAATGCAATTAAGACAATACACATAAGACGAATGCAACATTTCAATTCACCTTCTTAGGAGTAATTTCCTAATTGCCCTTTCCGGGATGCATTTATTAAAATTTGCTTTAGTTTGACGCAACTAGTTATAATTTTTTTGGTATGTATCATGTAAATAGTAATTCTTACACTGATACATTTATTACAATTCGCTTAAGGTTCAAGCTAACAGTTCAATTCATCTAGGAAAGAGTCATGTATCTAGTTAGCATGACTGAGAAGAGAATATTAATTTTTGCTGTTGTGTGAGGCCTAAAGTTATATTCACCTAGGATAGATACATGTATCTAATTACTCTTTTTAGGATATATTTATCACAATTCGCTTAACAGTGAAGCAAAAAAAAGGTCAATTCATCTAGATAGGAGTCATGTATCTAATTGTCCTTTCTGGGATGCAAGAATTACAGTTTGCTTAGTAGTGATACCAATCATTCAAATTATATAGTAGGAGTTTAGTATCTAATTATAATTAATGAAATTCAATAATTACAATAAACATAAGATTTATGCCAACAGTTAAATTCACCTAGATAGTAATCATGTATCCAATTTCGCTTTCTGTGATTTTATTATAATAATTCATTTTACAGTAAAGCTAATAATATAAATCACTTAGACAATCATGTTTCTGATTTTTTTTTCTGGGTTGCAATTATAATAATTCTCTAAAGTGGTATGGCAAAAGTTCAATATACGTTGGTAGGAGTCATGTATCTAATAACACTTTCTGTGGATATAACAACATTTCAATTCACGTTGACAGGAGTGATATATCTATCTGTCGTTTCAGAGATGCTATTATTACAATTAGTTAAAGAGGTGCCAACACTTCAATTCACCTAGACAGGATTCATGTAAGTAAGTGCCCTCTCTGGGATGCAATTAATAAAATTCGCTTAGCAGTCATTCCTATAGATCAATACTCCTAGGTAGAAGTCATGTATCTTATTCTCCTTTCTGGAATATAATAATTACAATTCGTTTAAGGGTAATGTCAACAGATCAATTCACCTAGGTAATATTCATCTATTTAAATATAATTTCTGTGTTGTAGTTGTTACAATTCGCATAAGAATGATACCAACATTTAAATTTATCTTGGTGTGAATATAGTAGTTCTTTCTGAAATGCAATTATTACAATTCGCTTAAGAGTGGTGACACCAGTTCATTTGATCTAAGTAGAGGTAATTTCCCTCATAGTATTTCTTTGAATCAATTAATACATTTCGTATAATTTGGATGCACACAGTTAAATTCTTCTAGGTAGCAGTCATGTATCAAATTAGCATGTATGAGAAGAGAATATTACTTTTCGCTTATGTGTGATGCCAACAAAATGTATTCCACTATGGTGGATACAAGTTTATAATTGCCCTTTTTAGCATATATTTAATACATTTCGCTTAAGCGTGAAGCCGAAAGTCAATTCATCTAGATAGGATTAATTTATGTTAATGTCCTATGTGGGACACATTTCTTACTATTCGCTTAAGAGCGATTTCCTACATTTAAATTCACCTCGGTAGGAGTCATGTATTTAATTTATCTTATGTGGTGCCATTAATCAATTCGCATTTGAGGGATAAAAATGTTCAATATGCCAATGCAGGAATCTAGTAATTCACTGTCCATTCTAGGGTGCAATTATTACAATTCGCTTAAGCGTGAAACCAACTGTTATACATATCAAGTAAGGTGGCTAGTACATAATTGTCATTACTTGAATGCAATTATTACAATACACATAAGACTAATGCAACATTTCAATTCACCTAGTTAGGCGTCATGTACCTAATTGCCCTTTCAGGATGCATTCATTAAAATTTCCTTTAGTTGGATGCCACTCGTTATAATTTTTCTTGGTATGTATCATGTATATATGTAATTCTTACACTGATGCATTTATTACAATTCGCTTAAGCATCAAGCTAACACTACAATTCATCTAGGCAAGAGTCACGTATTTAATTACCATGATTGATAAGAGAATATTACCTTTTGCTTATGTGTTATGCTTAGAGTTATATTCCCTAGGATGGATACATGTATCAAATATCTCTTTTTACGGTATATTTATCAAAATTCGCTTAACAGTGAAAAAAAAAAAGGGTCAATTCATCTATATAGGAGTCATGAATCTAATTGTCCTTTCTGGGATGCAAGTATTACAACTTGCTTAGTAGTGATACCAATCATTCAAATTATATAGTAGGAGTTTAGTATCTAATTATAATTAATGAAATTCAATAATTACAATAAACATAAGATTTATGCCAACAGTTAAATTCACCTAGATAGTAATCATGTATCCAATTTCGCTTTCTGTGATTTTATTATAATAATTCATTTTACAGTAAAGCTAATAATATAAATCACTTAGATAGACAATCATGTTTCTGATTTTTTTTTTCTGGGTTGCAATTATAATAATTCTCTAAAGTGGTATGGCAAAAGTTCAATATACGTTGGTAGGAGTCATGTATCTAATAACACTTTCTGTGGATATAACAACATTTCAATTCACGTTGACAGGAGTGATATATCTATCTGTCGTTTCAGAGATGCTATTATTACAATTAGTTAAAGAGGTGCCAACACTTCAATTCACCTAGACAGGATTCATGTAAGTAAGTGCCCTCTCTGGGATGCAATTAATAAAATTCGCTTAACAGTGATTCCAAATGATCAATTCTCCTAGGTAGGAATCATGTATCTAATTCTCCTTTCTGTAATGTTATAATTACAATTCAATTTAGGGTAATGTCAACAGTTAAATTCACCTAGGTAGGATTCATCTATTTAAATATACTTTCTGTGTTGCAGTTGTTACAATTCGCTTAAGAATGATACCAACATTTAAATTTATCTTGGTAAGAATATTGTAGTTCTTTCTGAAATGCAATTATTACAATTCGCTTAAGAGTGGTGACACCAGTTCAATTCATCTATGTAGAGGTAATTTCCTGATATTAGTTTCTTTGATTCAATTAATGCATTTGGTTTAATTTTGATGCACACAGTTCAATACTTCTAGGTAGGATTCATGTATCAAATTACAATGTATGAGAAGAGAATATTATTTTCCGCTTATGTGTGATGCCAACAAAATATATTCCACTATGGTGGATACAAGTTTATAATTGCCCTTTTTAGCATATATTAAAATATTTCGCTTTAGAGTGAAGCCGAAACGTCAATTCAGACTGTTGGATTCATTTATCTTAATGTCCTATGTGGGATGCATTTCTGACTATTCGCTTAAGAGCGATTTCCTACATTTAAATTCACCTAGGTAGGAGTCATGTATTTGATTTATCTTATGTGGTGCCATTAAACAATTCGCATTAGTGATATACAAAATGTTCAATATACCAATGTAGGTATCTAGTAATTCACGGTCCTTTCTAGGGTGCAATTATTATAATTCGCTTAAGAGTGAAACCAACAGTTCCATATATATAGTAAGGTGTCTAGTACATAATTGTCATTTCTTGAATGCAATTATTACAAAAAACAAAGATTAATGCAACATTTCAATTCACCTTGTTAGGAATCATGTACCTAGTTGCCCTTTCCGGGATGCATTTATTAAAATTTGCTTTAGTTTGATGCCACTAGCTATAATTTTTCTTGGTATGTATCATGTATATAGTACTTCCTACACTGATGCATTTATTACAATTCGCTTAAGGTTCAAGCTAACAGTTCAATTCATCTAGGTAAGAGTCATGTATCTAATTAGCATGACTGAGAAGAGAATATTACTTTTCGCTTATGTGTGATGCCTACAGTTATATTCACCTAGGATGGATACATGTATCTAATTGCTCTTTTTAATATATATTTATCACAATTCGCTTAACAGTGAAGCACAAAGGGTCAATTCATCTAGATAGGAGTCATGTATCTAATTATCCTTTCCGGGATGCAAGTATTACAACTCGCTTAGTAGTGAAACCAATCATTCAATTTATATAGTTTGGAGTTTAGTATCTAATTGTAATTAATGGAATGCAATAATTACAATACACTTAAGATTTATGCAAATAGTTAAATTCACCTAGATTGGAATCATGTATCCAATTTCTCTTTCTGGGATGGTATTATTATAATTCTTTTGACAGTAAAGCTAACAATATAGTTCACTTAGATAGACAGTCATGTTTCTTAATTATTCTTTCTGGGATGCATTTATAAAAATTCTCTAAATTGGTATGGCAAAAGTTCAATATACGTTGGTAGGAGTCATGTATCTAATAACATTTTCTGTGGATATAACAACAGTTCAATTCACGTTAGAGTAGTGATATATCTAACTGTCGTTTCAGAGATGCTATTATTACAATTAGTTTAAGAGAGATGCCAACATTTCAATTAACCTAGACAGAATTCATGTAACTATGTGTCCTCTCTGGGATGCCATTAACAGTGATTCCAAATGATCAATTCTCCTAGGTATGAATCATGTATCTAATTCTCCTTTCTGTAATGTTATAATTACAATTCAATTTAGGGTAATGTCAACAGTTAAATTCACCTAGGTAGGATTCATCTATTTAAATATACTTTCTGTATTGCAGTTGTTACAATTCGTTTAAGAATGACACCAACATTTAAATTTATCTTGGTATGAATATGGTTGTTCTTTCTGAAATGCAATTATTACAATTCGCTTAAGAGTGATGACACCAGTTCAATTCATCTAAGTAGAAGTAATGTACCTGATAGTGCTTTCTTTGAATCAATTAATACATTTCGTTTAATTTTGATTCAAACAGTTAAATTCTTCTAGGTAGGAGTCATGTATCAAATTAGCATGTCTGAGGAGTGAATATTACTTTTCGCTTATGTGTGATTCCATCAAAATATATTCCACTAGGTTGGAGACATGTTTCTTATTGTCCTTTCTATGATAAATTTATAACAATTCGCTTTAGAGTGAGAACCAAGAAGTCAAATCATCTAGATAGGCAGGATAGTTTCTGTTTTTAGATGGAAAGAAGGATAGGATCTGTTGTTAGAGGTAAGGAAGAACAGTTTCTGTTATTTGAGGTAAGAAAGTATAAGTTCCATTGTTAGAGTTAGGGAAGCATAGGATCTATTGTTAGAGATAAGAAAGGATATACTCTGTTGTTAGAGATATGTAAGATTTTTCTCTGTTGTAAGGGGTATTTAAGAATAGGTTCTGTTGGAAGAGGTAATGAAGTATAGGATATGTTGTTAGAGGTAAGAGAGGATAGAATCTGTTTTTATAGGTATGTGAGGATACTTTCTGTTGTTGCAAATTTGAAATTATAGGATCTTGTTCACAGGTAAGGAGGGATAGGTTCTGTTGTTAGAGGTAAAGAAGAATAGTTTCCGTTTTTAGAAGTATGGAAGTATGTGCTCTGTTGTTAATGGTAAGGAGGATAGGTTCTGATTTTAATGTTACGGAAGGATAAGATCAGTTATTAGGTAAAAGGTGGTATAAGTTCCGTTGTTATATGTAAGTAACAATAGGTTTTGTTATTAGAGGATAAGGAGGATAGGTTCTGTTGTTAGGGATAAGGAGGTATAGGATATGTTTTTAGAGGCAAAGGAGGATAGTGATTTTAGTTCGAGGTAAGGGAGAATATGTTCTCTAGTTAGAGGTAAGGAAGGGTAGGATCTGTTTTTAGAGGTAAGACAACATAGGTTCTGTTGTTAGAGGTAAGGATGGAATGGATCTGTTTTTAAATGAAAGGTAGGATAGGATCCGTTGTAAGATGTAAGGAAGAACAGGATATTTTGTTAGAGATAAGAAAGATAGGTTAAGTTTTTAAGATCAGTTGCTAGACATAAGGGAAAATAGGATCTGTTGTTAGAGGTAAGGAATGATAGGATCTGTTTTTATATATAAGGAAGTATAAGATCTTTCTTAGAGACAAGGGAGGATAGGTTCTGAGGTTAGTGGTAAGGAAGGATAGGATCTGTTGTAAGAGGTGTGGAAGGATATGATATATTTTTAGAGGAAAGGGAAATAGGTTCTCTTGTAAGAGATTAGGAAGGACAGTTTCTGTTGCTAGACGTAAGATAGGATAGGAACTGTTGATATTGATAAGGAACGATAAGTCTGTTTTTGAGGTAATTAATGAAAGGTTCTATTAACAGTAGTAAGACTAGATAGGATCTTTTGTTAGAGGTATGAAAGGATAGGTTCTACTGTTATAGGTAAGGTAGGATATGACCTGTTGTTGAGGTAATGAAGGACAGGATCTGTTGTTGGAGGTAAGGAAGTAGAGGATCTGATTCAGAAGCAAGAAAGAATAGGTTCTGTTAGAAGAAGCAGAGAATAATATGTTCTGTTTTAGAGGTAAGGAATGACAGGGTAGTTTGTTAGATGTGAGGAAGCAAAGGCTCAGTTGTTAGAGGTCAGGATGGATAGAATCTGTCGTTAGAGGGAATCAAACAAAGGATATGTTGTTAAGGTAATGAAGAATCGGTTTTGTTGTTAGAGGTAAGGCAGGATAGGATCTTTTTGTTTGAGGTAAGAGTAGTTCTTTTATTAGAGAAAATGAATCATAGGTTCTGTTGTTAGAGATAAGGAAAGATAGGTTCTGTGTTAGAGATAAGGTTGGATTTGTTTTGTTGTTAGATTTAAGTAACGATAAGTTCTGTATTTAGAGGTAGGGAAAATGGGTTCTGTAGTTAAAGGTAAGAATGATAGGATATGTTGTTAGAGGTAAGGGAGGATAGGTTCTGCTGTTAGTGGTTAGTGAGAATATGTTCAGTTTTGAACGTAAAGAAGAATATGTTCAGTTTTTAGACGAAAGGATGGTTTAGGATCTGTTGTTAGAGGTAAAGAAGGATAGGTTGTGTTATTAGATGTAAGGAAGTATTGGCTCTGTTGTAAGACGTACGAAAGTATAAGTTCTGTTATTAGAGTAAGGAAGGATAGGATCTGATATTAGAGGGAAGGAAGGGTAACTTCTGTTGTTAGAGGTAAGGACAGATAGGATCTGTTGTTATATATAATGAATAATAGGCAATTTCTTTAGTGATAAGGAAGGATATGTTCTCTTTTTAGAGGTAAAGGAGGATTTTTTGTTTACTAGATGTAATGAATGGTAGATTCTGTTGTTAAAGGTAAGTTTGGATAACTTTTGTTGTTTGAGGTAAAGAATGATATTATATGTTGTTAGAGGGAAGGAAGGATAGGTTTCGTTGTTAGAATTAAAGAAGATAGGTTCAGTTGGTTGAGTCAAAGAACTGAACTGTTAGCATCCCACAGTAGCAAAATGAAATACTTTCATCCCAGAAAGGACAATTAACGACTTGACTCCTACCTAGACGAACTGACCTGTTGGCATCCCACATAAGCGAAATGAAATTCTTGCAAACCAGAATGGACAATTAACGACTTGACTCCCACCTTGACGAATTGAACTGTTAGTATCCCACCTAAGCGAAATGAAATACTTGTATCCCAGAAAGTACAATTAATTACTTAACTCATACATAGACGAACTGAACTGTTGGCTTCCCACCTAAGCAAAATGAAATACTTGCAGACCAGAAAGAACAATAAATTACTTGACTCACTCCTACTCGAACTTAACTGATTGCATTCCACCTAAGCAAAATGAAATACTTGCTTCCCAGAAAGGACCATCAACTACATGATTCTTTACTAAACGAACTGAACAAATGGGTTACCACTTAGGCAAAATAAAATACTTGCATCCCAGAATGGACAATTAACTAATAGATTACCACCTAGACGAACTGAACTGTTGGCATCCCAACTTTGCGAAATAAAATAATTGAATTTCAGAAAAGAAAATTAACCTCTTGTCTCCTACCTAGGTGAACTAAACTGATGACATCCCACCTAAGAGGAATGAATTATTTACTGTCCAGAGAGGACATTTAACTACTTGACTCTTACCTAAGTGAACGGAACTGATGGCATCCCACCTAAGCGAAATGAAATTCTTGTATCCCAGAAAGGTCACGTAATTACTTGAGTCCCGTCTAGAAGAACTGAACTCATGTCATCCCACATAAGCAAAATGAAATATTTCAAAACACAGAAAGGACAATTAACTCCATGACTCCCACCTAGACGAACTGTCCTATTGGCATCCCATCTAAGCAAAATGAAATTCTTGCATCCCAAAAAGGACAATTAACTACTTGACTCCTACCTAGGTGAACTGAACTGATGGCATCTCAGCTAAGCGAAATGAAATACTTGCATGCCAGAAAGGACAATTAACTACTTGACTCCCACCTAGAGGAACTGAACTGTTGGCCTACCACCTACACAAAATAGAAATACTTGCATCTTAGATCGGACATTTAACTACTTGACTCCCACCCATACGAACTGAACTGTTGGTATCCCACCTAAGCGAAATAAAATATGCATCTCACAAATGACATTTTAAGCTTGTCTCCTACCTAGGTGAACTGAAATGATGGCCTCCGAACTAAGCTAAATGAAATACTTGCAGCCCACAAAGGGCAATTAACTACTTGACCCGAAACTTGGAGATCTGAACACTTAGCTTCCTACCTAAGCAAAATTAAATAATTGCAGCTCAGAAAGGACAATTAACTACTTGACTCCCACCTAGAGGAACTGAACAGATGGCTTCCGACCTAAGAAATTGAAATACATGCAGCCCAAAATGGACAATTAACTTCTTGTATCGCACCTAGATGAACTGAACTGATAGCATCCAACCTAAGCAAAATGAAATACTTGCTTACCAGAAAGGACCATTAACTACTTGAATCCGACCTAGACGAACTGAACTGTTAGCATTCCACCTAGGCGAAATAAAATAATTGCATCTCAGAAAGGACAATTAACTTCTTGACTCCCACCTATACGAAGTGAACAGTTGGCTTCCCACCTAAGCATAATGAAACAATAGCATCCCAGAAATAACTATTAACTACATAACTCCCTCTCTGAACTAACTGAACAGTTGGATTCCCACCTAAGGAAAATGCAATACTTGCATCACAAAAAGGACAAGTAACTACTTGACTTTCACCTATACGAACTGATATGTTGACATCCCAACCAAGCAAAATAAAAAACTTGTAAACCAGAAAGGAAAATTTACTACATGACTCCTACCTAGGTGAACTGAATTGTTGGCATCACACCTTAGCGAAATGAAATACTTGCAAAACAGAAAGGAAAATAAATGATTTGATACTCAACAAGACGAACAGAACTGTTGGCATCCCACCTAAGCAAAAAGAAATACTTGCATCCCAGAAAGGACAATTAACTACTTGACTGCTACCTAAGTGAACAAAAGTCGAGCCTTCTACAGGGCTGTACTTTTCTATGTAACATTTGTGCCTCCTATGCAACTGTGCTTTTTGCCTTCTACGGCACTGTGCTTTTTGATGTAACTTTCGGGTCTTCTCCGGAAGTGTGCTTTTCAAATTCATATTTATGCCTTAAACGGGACTGCTTTTCAATGTAACAGACGTGCAGTCTACAGGGCTGTGCTTTCCAATGTAACTGCAGTGACTTCTAAGGTACGGTGTTTCTCAATATAAAAGCCATGCATTCTACGGGACAGAAGGCAGTCATGCCTTCTGGAGGACACATCTTTCAATTTAATAGTCATGCCTGCTGCAGGATTGTGCTTTTTAATGTTAACCTCATGCCTTTTACAGTATTGTGATTTTTAATGCAACAACTGTGCCTTCTACAGGACTGTGCTTTTTAATTTAACAGTCTGAAATTCTACGATACTGTGCTTTTCAATATAACAGTCGTGCCTTCTACGGGATTGTGCTTTTCATGTTACAGTCATACCCTCTATGGGAGAGTTCTTTAAAATATTACAATTGTGCCATCTACTGGACTGTTCTTTACAATGTAACAGTCATACATTCTATGGGACAGTTCTTTTCAATGTAACAGATGTGCCTTTTCCAGGACTGTGCTTTTAAATGTTACAGTTATGGCTTTACGGGACTGTGCTTTTCAGTGTAACTGTCATGCCATTTACATGCCTGTGTTTATAATGTAAC
The DNA here is from genome assembly GCA_029891345.1 of Dryococelus australis. Taxonomy (NCBI): domain Eukaryota; kingdom Metazoa; phylum Arthropoda; class Insecta; order Phasmatodea; family Phasmatidae; genus Dryococelus; species Dryococelus australis. The sequence continues at coordinate 88,742,691 of CM057007.1, read as the reverse complement.
ACACTGTACCTTCTAGGGGACTGTGCATTTCAATGCAACAGTCGTGCCTTTTACGGGATTGTGCATTTCAATGTATCAGATATCCCTTCTAAGGGATTGTGCTATTAAATGTAAGGTTTATGGCTTCTGCAGTTTTTTGCTTTAGCATGTAAGAGTCATGCCTTCTACGGGACTGTTGTTTACAATATAACAATCGTGCCTTCTATGGGACTGTGCTTTTTAATTTAAGAAACATTCCTTCTTAAATAATGTGCTATTCAATGTAAGGGTATGGCCACCTATGAGACTGTGTGTTTTAATGTAACAGACGTGCCTTATATGGAACTGTGCTCATCAAGTAACAGTCATGTCTTCTACGTGATTGCGAATTTCATTGTAACAGATGTGCCTGCTATGGGACTGTGTTTTACAATCTAACAGTAGTACATACTATGTGTTTGCTCGTTTTAATGCATCAAACATGCTTTCAATGGACTGTTATTCAATGTAACAGTCCGGTCTTCAATGGGACTGTGCTTTTCAATGTAACACTTTCAGCTTCAACGGTACTTGCTTTTAAATCAAACAGACGTGCATGCTATGGGACTGTACTTTTCAATTTAACAGTCATGCCTTCACCGGAAATGTGCTTTTCAATATTACACTAGTGCATTTATGGGATTATGATTTTCAATGTAACAGTCATGCCTTCTAAAGGAAGGTACTTTTTAATGAAACATTCATTCATTTTACTTTGCTATGCTTTTCAATATAACATTCGTGCCTACTATGGGACTGTGCTTTTCAATTTAACAATCATGCCTTCAACGGGAATATGCTTATCAATGTACACAGTAATGCCTTCTACGGGACTGTGCTTTTCAATGTAATGGTCATATCTTTTACAGAATTGTGTTATTTCAATGTAACAGTCGTGTCTTCTAATGGTCTGTACTATTCAATGTAACAGTCATGCCTTATACCGAACTTTGCTTTTTAATATAACAGTGATGCCTTCTACGAGACTGTGCTTTTCAATGTAATTGACGCGCCTCCAACAGGAGTGTTTTTTTTTCATTGTTACAATGGTGACTTCTACAAGACTGTTCTTTACAATGAACAGTTATGCCTTCTAGGAGATTGATTTTTCAATGTAACCGACGTGCTTTCTACGGCACTGTGTTTTTAATTGTAACAGTCATTCCTGCTTTGTGACTGTGTTTTTCGATTTAACAGTCGTGCCTTCCACTCGACTGGGCTTTTTAATGCAACAGTTCAGCCTTCTACGGGTTTGTGCTTTTCAATGTAACATTTGTGCCTCCTATGAAACTGTGCTTTTCAATGTAATGGTCGTACCATCTACAGTACTGTGCTTTTCGATGTAACCGTCGGGCCTTCTCCGGAACTGTCCTTTTCAATGTAATATTTATGACTTAAACGGGACTGTGGTTTTCAATGAAACAAACGTGTGTTCTATGGGGCTGTGCTTTTCAATGTAACTGTAGTGCCTTCTATGGTACGGTGCTTTCCAATGTATCAGACGTGACTTCTACAGGATTGTGCTATTCGATGTAAAAGACATGCCTTCTATGGGACGGTGTTTTCATTGTAACAGGTATGCCATCTACAGGACTACACTTTTCAATGTAACTGTCATGCATTTTATGGGTCTGTGGTTTCCAAGTGTCATACGTGCTCTCTATGGGACTGTGTTTTTCAATATAACAGTCGTGCCTTCTATGGGACAGTGCTTTTCTGTGTTTAAGTTAGGCATTTACGGGACAGTGCTTTTCAATGAAACAGCCAGTCATTCTTTGGGACTATGCTGATCAATATTTTAATTGTGCACTTTACAGGAAAATACTTTTCAATGTAACAGTCATGCCTTTTCAGGAATATTCATTTCAATGTAATAATCATGTCTTATACAGGACTGTGCATTTCAATATAACATGCTTTCTACAGAACTGTAGTTGTCAATTTAACAGTCCTACATTCTATGGGAATGTCCTTATCAATGTAAAAGTAGTGCCTTCTACATCAATGTGCTTTTAAATTTTACTGTTATTCCTTTTACAGGACTATGTTTTTCAATGTAATAGTCATGCCTTTTATGGACTGTATTTTCAATTTAACAGTCATGCCTTCTTCGGGACTGTGCTTTTCAATATAAAAGTCATGCCTTCTACAAGACTGTGCTTTTCTGTGTAACAGTCGTGCCTCCTACAGGAGTGTTCTTTTCATTGTTACAGTGGTGCCTTCTACAGGATTTTCTTTACCAATGTAACAGTTATGCTTTCTAGGGGATTGATTTTTAAATGGGACCGACATGCCGTTTACGGCACAGTGCTATTTTATGTAACAATCATTTCAGCTATGGTACTGTGTTTTTCGATTTAACAGTTGTACCTTTCATGTAACTTGGATTTTTAATGCAACAGTTGAGCCTATTACAGGACTGTGATTTTAATTTAACAGTCGTGCCTTTTACATTACTGTGCTTTTCAATATATTAGAGTCATGCCTTCTACGGAACTGTGCCTTTCAATTTAACAGTCGTACATTCTATGGAAATGTCCTTTTCAATGTCACAATAATGCCTTCAATGCGACTGTGCTATTCAATATAATGTTCATGCCTTCTACGGTACTGTGATTATCAATATCACAATTGTGCCATCAACTTGAATGTGCTTTTTTAATTCTACTATTGTGCCTTTTACAGGCCTCTGCTATTCACAGGTAACAGTCATGCCTTTTACGGACTGTGTGTTCAATTTAACAATCATGCCTATTATGGGACTGTGCTTTCAATTTAACAGTCGTACATTCTGCGGGACTCTTCTTTACAATGTAACAGAACTGCCTTCTATGCAACTGTGCTTTTAATTGTATAGGTTATACTTTTTACGTTATTGTGATTATCATTGCAACAGGCAAGCCTTCTATGAGAGTGTGGTTCTCAATGATAATGTTCTGCCTTTTACGGTATTGTGATTTTAAATGCGACAGCCGTTCCTTCTATGAGACTGTGCTTTTAATTTAACAGTCGTGCCTTCTACGTTAATGTGCTTTTCAATATAACAGTCATGCCTTCTACGGGACTATGGGACAGATACATCTATGGGACAGAGACTGTGACTTTTAATTTAACAGACGTGCATTCAACAGGACTGTGCTCTTCAAAGTAACAGTCGTGTCTTCTACATGTCTGTGACTTTGTATGTAACAGACATGCCTTCTATGGGACTGAGCTTTACAATCTAGCAGTCATGCATTCTAGAGCTTTGCGGTTTTAAATGCAACACTCGTGCCTTCGACGGACTGTTTTTCAATGTAACCGTCGGGCCTTCTCCTGAACTGTACTTATCAATTAAATATTTATTACTTAAACGGAACTGTGATTTACAATGTAACAGACGTGCGTACTACAGTGCTGTGCTTTTCAATTAAACTGTAGTGCCTTCTACGGTACAGTGATTCTCAATTTAACAGACGTGTCATTTACGGGACTGTGCTATTCAATATAAGCCTTATACAGGACTGAGCTTTACAATGTAAAATACATGCCTTCTACAGGATGGTGTTTTCATTGTAACAGGTATGCAATATATGGGACTATGCTTTTTAAATGTAACAGAAATGAACTTTATGGGACTGTCGTTTTCAATGTAACATGCATGCCCTCTACGGGACTGTGCTTTTCAACATAACAGTTGTGCCTTCTATGGGACAGTGCTTTTCAGTGTTCAAGTTGTGCATTTACAAGACTGTGCTTTTCAATGTAACAGTCATGTGTTCAACTGGACAGTGCTTTCAATGTAACAGCCATGCATTCTATAGAACTGTGCTGATCAATATTACGGTTGTGAACATAACAGGACTATGCTTTTCAATATAACAGCCATGTCTACTAAATGAATGTTCATTTCAATGTAATAGTCAAGCCATCTACGGGACTGTGCTTTTCAAAGTAACAGTCATTCTTTCTATGGAACTCTGCTTTACAATTTAACATTCGTACATTTTATGGGAATGTCCTTTTCAACGTAACAGTAATGCCTTCAACGCGACTGTGCTTTTAAATGTAAAGGTCACGCATTCAAAGGTACTGTGATTATCAATGCCACAATTAAGCCATCAACATGAATGTTCTTTTGAATTTTACTGTTGTGCCGTTTACAGGACTGTACTATTTAATGTAACAGTCAAGCCTTTTATGGACTGTGTAACAGTCATGCCTTCTACGGGACTGTGTTTTTCAATTTAACAATCGAACAGTCAATGATACTCTTCTTTACATTGTAACAGAAGTGCCTTCTATGTGACTGTGCTTTTAATTGTAAAGGTGGTATTCAATGCAACAGCCAAGCCTTCTACGGAACTGTGATTATCAATGTTAATGTCTTGCCATTTACAGTATTGTGATTTTCAATGCGACAGCTGTGCCTTCTATAGGACTGTGCTTTTCAATGTTACAGTTGTGCCTTTTACAGCACTGTGGTTTTCAATTTAACCGTCATGTCTTCTGTGGGACTGTGATATTCAATGTAACAATCATCACTTCTACAGGCCTATGTTTATAATGTAACAGTCGTGCCCTAGGGACTGTGCTAAAAAATGTAATACTCATGCCTTCAATGGGAAATTGCTGATCAATATTATAGTTGTGAATTTAAATGAATGTGCTATTCAATAAAACAGTCATGCCTTCTATAAACTGTACTTTTCACTCTAACAGACATGCCTCCTACAGTACTGCGATATTCAATGTAAGAATCATACCTTCAACAGGACTGTTCTTTTTAATGAACAAACGTGCCTTCTACGGTACTGTGCTTTTTAATTTAACAGTCGTGCCGTCTACGTTACTGTGCTTTTCAATATAACAGTAATGCCTTCTACAGGACTGTGCTATTCAATGTAAGTGTTGTGCCGTCTCCAGGACTGGCCGTTTCAATGTAACTATGTGACCGATTTTCAAAGTGAGTGACAGGCCTCCCATGTGACAATGCTTTTCAATGTAACATTCGTTCATTCTACAGGACTGTGTTTTCAATGTAAGAGGCGTGCCTTCTAAGAGAATGTGCTATTCAATGTAAGAGTAATGCCATCTACGAGACTCTGTTTTAATGAAACAGACGTGCCTTCTATGGAACTGTGATTTCAATATAACAGTCGTGCCTTCTACGGGATTGTGCTTTTCAATGTAAAAAAAAATGCATTCTACGGGACTATACTTTCAACGTAACAATCATGCATTCTGCGAGACTGTGATCTTCAATGTAACAATCGTGCCTTCCACGGAACTGTTCTTTTCAATGTAACGGACGTATCTTCTACGGGATTGTGCTAGTCAATGTATGAAACATGCATTCTACGGGACTGAGCTATTCAATTTAACAGTAATTTATGCTTTGGGACTGTGTTCTTTTTATTTAGCAGACAGTTTATTTAAGCCTTAAATGGGACTGTGCTTTTCAAAGTAACATAAGTGTGTTCTACGGGTCTGTGATTTTTAATTTAATAGTCGGAACATCTACGATTCTGTGCTTTTCAATATAACTGTCATGTCTTAAACGGGACTCTGCTTTTCAATATAAGAGTCGTGCCTTCTACAGGATTGTGCTGTTCATGTTACAGTCATACCTTCTACGGGAATGTTGTTTAAAATTTTACCATCGTGTCATCTACAAGACTGTTCTTTACAATGTAACAGTCATACATTCTATGGGACTGTGCTTTTCAATGTAACAGTCATACATTCTATGGGACTGTGCTTTTCAATGTAACAGACGTGCCTTCTACGGGACTTTGCTATTCAATGTAAGAGTAGTGCCATCTACGGAACTGTACGTTACAAGTTACAATGTAACAGTCGCACCTTCTATGGGACTGTGCTTTTCTATGAATAGTCTCTGCTACGGTACTATGATTTTCTGTGTAACATTCGTGTGTTCTATGAGACGGTGTTTTCAATGCAACAGTCATGCCATCTACAGGACTTTGCTTTCCAATGTAACACTCATGACTTCTACGGGACTGGACTTCTCAATTTAAGAGACAGGTCTTCTACGGGACAGTGATTTTCAATGTAACAGTCATGGCTTCTACAGGACTGTGATTTTCAATGTAAGAGACGTGCCTTCTACAGGCTGAGCTATTTAATGTAACAGTCGAGCCTTCTACAGTATGGTGCTTCTCAATGTATCAGATGTGTCTTCTACGGGACTGTGCTAATCAATGTACCAGTAGTGTCATCTAGGCAACTGTAATTTACAATGTAACAGTCGTGCCTTCTATGGGATGGTGCTTTTTAATGTAACAGTTTCTGCATTCTACAGTACTCTGATTTTCAATGTAACAGTCATGGCTTCAATATAACATTCCTGCCTTCTACAGGACTGTGATTTTCAATGTAACAGTAATGCCTTCAATGGGACTTTGCTTTTCAATAATAGTGTTGTGCACTTTACAGGTCTGTGCCTTTCAATGCAACAGTCGTACCTTCTACAGGATTGTGATTTTCAATGTAACAGTCATGCCTTCAACACGACCCTACTTTTTTTTTACAGTTGTACACTCTACGGGACTTTCTTTACAATGTAACAGTTCTGCCTTCCACGGGATTGCGCTATTCAATGTAAGAGTCGTGCCTTCTCCGGGACTGTGAGTTTCAATGTAATAGTCGTGCCCTTTACAGGACTGTGGTATTCGATGTAACAGTTGTGCCTTCTTCGGGACTGTGGTTTTCAATGAAAAACTCGTGCCTTCATTGTCACAGTATCGCATGCAATGAGAGTGCATTTTTCAATGTAACAGTTGTGCCTTCTACACGATGGTTCTTTTCGATGCAACAGTCGTTCCTTCTATGGTACTGTGCTTTTCAAAGCAACAGTCGTGCCTTCTACAGGACTGTGATTTTCATTGAAACAGTAGTGCCTTCTATGGGACTGTGCTTTTAAATTTAACAGTCATGTCTTCTGCGATATTGGGCTTTTCACTGTAACAGATGTGCCTTCTATGGGATAGTGCTTTTCAATGTTAGAGAAGTGCCCCATATACGGGACTGTGGTATTCAATGCTAAAGACATGTCTTCTACGGACTGTTCTTTTCAATGTAACAATCGTGCCTTCTATGGGACTGTGGTTTTCGAATAAACAGTCTTTCCTTCTATGGGATTGAGCCTTCCAATGCAACAGTCATGCATGCTACTGGAGTGTACTTTTCACAGTAACAGTTGTGCTTTCTATGGTATTGTCCTTTTCAATGTAACAGTCATGCCTTCTATGTGATTGTGCTTTTCAATAATATAACAGTCATGCCTTCTATGGGACTGTGCTTTTCAATGTTACATTCGTGGCTTCCACGAGACTGTATTTTTCAATGTTACAACACGTGCGTTCTAAACGACAGGGCTTCTCAATGTATTACTCATGCCTTCTATGGAAGTGTGCACTTCAATGTAACAGTTGTGCCTCCTATTTTCTGTTTTTTTTCAATTTAACAGGCTTGGCTTCTACGGGACTGTGCTTTTCAATGATACATTTGTGCCTCCTATGGAATTGTAATATTCAATGTAATGTTAGTGCCTTCTATGGGACTGTGTTTCACAATGTAACAGTTGTGCCTTCTATGGGAATGTGCTTTTAAATGTAATGCACTCTGCCTTCTACGGTAAACTGATTTTCAATGTAACAGTCATGCATTCTACGGGGGTGTTGTCAATGTAACAGGAATGCCATTTAGGGGACTGTACTTTACAATGTAACAGTCATGCCTTCTACGGGTCTGAGCTTTTCAATGTAATATATATGTGCCTTCTATGAGACTGTGGTTTTCAATGTAAAAGTAATGCCTTCAATTGGAGTGTGCTTTTCAATGTAAACAAAGACTTGCTATCTACCGGATTATGTTTATCAATGTAACTGTCTTGCCTTCAGTGGGTCCGTGTTTTTCCATTTTACCTGTAGCGCCATCTATAGGACTGTGCTATTAAATGTAACAGTTTTGCAATCTATGGGACTGTGCTTTTCAATGTAACAGATGTGCCTTCTACATGACTGTTCTTTTCAATGTAATAGTCATGCCTTCAATGTGACTGTGATTTTCAATGTAATAGTCGTGCCTTCTACAGGCCTGTGTTTACAATGTTACAGTCTTGCCTTCTCCGGAACTGTGCTTTTCATTGTTATAGTTTTGCCTTTCCGGGACTGGGCTTTTTAATGTAACAGTCATGCCTTCTACAGGCCTGTGTTTACAATGTTACAGTCTTGCCTTCTATGGGATTGTGTTTTTCAATGTAACAGTCATGCACTCTGCATGACTTAGCTTTTCAATGCGTAAGTCATTACTTCTATGCGATGGTGCTTTTCATTGTAACAGTCGAGCCTTCTACTAGGCTGTGCATTTCTATGTAACAGTCGTTTAATCTATGGGACTGTGCTTTCAATGTTACATTAGTGCCTTCTACGGTAATGTGTTTTTCAAAGTAACAGTCATGCTTTCTACGGGGCTGTGTTTTCAATGTATCAGATGTGCCATCTACAGTAATGTGATATTTAATATGAGAATTGTACATTCTATGGGCCTGTGCTTTTCAATACAACATTCGTACCTTCTATGGGACTGTGCGTTTCAATGTAAGAGACATGCCTTCTACGGAACTGTGCTATTCAATGTAACAATCGTGGCATCTACAGAACTGTGTTTTTCAATTAACCAGATTGCCTTCTATGGGGCAGTGTTATTAGATATAAGAATTATGAATTCTACAGGACTGTGCTTTAAATATAACAGATGTGCCTTTTATGGAACTGTGCTGTTCAATGTAAAACAGACATGTAGATTACAGGACTATGTTTATCAATGTAAATATCTTGCCTTCTATGGGACTGTTTTCTTCAATGTAATGGTAGTGCATTCTATGGGACTCTGCTTTTCAATGTAACAGACGTGCCTTCTACAGGACGGTGCTTGACATGGTAAAGGTCATGCTTTAAACGGGACTGTGTCTTTCAATGTAACAGACTTGCTTTCTACAGAACTGTGATTTTCAATGTAACAGCCATGCCTTCAATGGGACTGTGATTTTCAATGTAACAGTCGTGCCTTTTATGGGACTATGTTTGTCCATGAACAGTCATGCCTTCTACGGGACTGTGCTCTTCAATTTAATAGTCATGCTTTCTACGGGACTGTGATTTTCAATGTACTAGTCATGCATTCAAAAGGAAAGTGCTATCTAATGTAACAGTCATGCCTTGTAGGGGATTGTGCTTTTCAATGTAACACAAATGCATTATACGTGACTGTACTTTTCAATGTAAAAGACATGTGTTCTATGAGGCTGTGCTTTTAATATATAACAGTCGATCCTTGTGCGTTATGGTGCTTATCAATGTATCAGACGTGTCTTCTACGCGACTGTGCTATTCATTGAAAGAGTCGACCCTTGTACGCCACTGTGCTTTACAATGTAACAGTCGTGCTTTCTATGGTACTGTGCCTTTTTATGTAACTGACATGCCTTCTACGGGACTGTGCTTTTCAATATAACACTCAAGTATGCTATGTGAGTGTGCTTTCCAAAGTAACAGTTGTGCTCCCTATGGGACGGAACTTTTCGCAATATAAGTATTGCCTTCTATGTGACTATGCTTTTTAATGTAACAGTCATGCCCTCTATGAGACTGTGATTTTAATATAAATGTTTTGACTTCTATGGGATCTTGATTTTCAATGTAACAGTCGTGCCTTTTACACAATTTTTGTTTTCAATGAATAAGTCATTTCTTCTTTGGGACTGAGCTTTTCATTGTGACACTCGAGCCTTTTACAAGTCTGAGGATTTTCAATATAACGGTCATGCCTTTATGGTATTGTGCTTTTCAATGTAACAATCGTATAATACACGGGACTGTGCTTTTAATGTAACATTCGAGACATCTATGCGACTGTGTTTTCAAAATAACAGACAAGTTTTCTACGGAAATGTGCTATTCTTTATGAGAATTGTGCTATCTACGGGACTGTGCTTTACAATGTAACAGACACGCCTACTACAGGTATGTGCTTTTCATTGTAAGTCATGCCTTCTACGGGACTGTGCTTTTCAACGCACAGTCGCGCATTCTACGAGACTATGTTTTCAATGTAACAGACGTGCCTTCTACGGAACTGTTCTATTCAACCTAAGAGTCATGCTTTCTACGGAATGGTGCTTTTCAATGTAACTGACGTGCCTTCTAAGGGACTGTGCTTTTCAATATAAAACAGACATACTATCTATGGGATTATGTTTTCAGTGTAAATGTCTTGCCTTATCTGGGACTCTGTTCTTCAATGTAACTGTAGTGTCTTCTATGGGACTGTTCTACTAAAGGTAATATTTGTGCAATCCTTGGGACTGTGATTTCAATGTAACAGTCATGACTTCTCCGTACTCTGCTTTTCAATGTAACAGTTATGCGTTCTAATGGACTGCGCTTTTCAATGTAACAGATGTGCATTCTATGGGACTGTGCTTTTTAATATAAGAGACTCTGCCTCCTACGGTACACTGATTTTCAATGTATCAGTCGTGCCTTCTACGAGACGGTGTTTTCAATGCTACTGGCATGCCATATACGAGACTATGCTTTCCAATCTAACAGTAGTGCCTTCTATCGGACTGTGCTTTTCAATGTAATATACCTGACATTTATGGCACTGTGCTATTTAATGTAAGAGTCGTGCCATCTGTGGAATTGTGCTAAACAATTAAACAGTCTTGCCTTCAATGGGACTGTGTTTTTCATTGTAACAGTCTCTGCCTTCTATGGTTCTATGATTTTCAATTATACAGTCATGCCTTCTACGTGACTGTGCTTTTCAATGTAACAAACATGCCTTCTACGGGAATGTGGTTTTCAATGTAACAGTCGTGCCTTCTATGGGAATATGCTCTTCCATGAACAATTATGTCTTCTACAGGACTGTGCTCTTCAATGTAACAGTAATGCCTTCAACAGGACTGTGCTTTTCAATGTAACATTCGTGTCTTCTACGGGAATGTGCATTATAATGTAACACTCATACCTTCTAGGGGATTGCGTTTTCAATAAACAGACATGCCTTCTATGGAACTGTGATTTCATTTTAACAGTTGTGTATTCTACGGCCTCTGCTTTCAATGAAACACTCGTGCATTCTATGGGAGTGTTCTTTTCAATTTAACAATTTTGCCCTTTACGGGACTGTGCTTTTCATTGTAACAGTCATGCATTCTACAGTTTTGTGTTTACAATGTAACAGTCGTGCCTTCTACAGAACTGTGCTTTACGACGTAACAGTCATGCTATATATTGGACTGTGCTTCTCAATATTACAGTTGTGCACTTTACAGGACTGTTCTTCATAATGTAACAGTCATGACTTCTACAGGAGTGTTCTTTTCAATGTAACAGTCATGCCTTCTATGGGAGTGTGCTTTTCAACGTAACAGTCATGCCTTCTATGGAACTGTGCTTTTCAATGTAACAGTCATGCCTTCTACGGAAATGTGCTTCTTAATTTAACAGTCGTACATTTTACGGGACGCTGTTTTACGATATAAGAGTTGGGCCTTCTATGGGACTAGCTATTCAATGTAAGAGTCGACCGATGTAATGGACATATTCATGTAATTAAAGAATTTCTCGTTGTCATCACTCAATACTCCAAACTAGTTCCGAAATACACCGTCTACATGTCGCGCAACATTTATTGGATGCACATCACAGCTTCTTCGTGTTCTTTTTCTCACAATGCGATAACAGGCATACACCACGCACGGATCCATCCATACCAATGGCATAAGTTATAAATTTAAATTAAGCTTCTGTATTATATTCTCTAATTGTCGAGGTATTGGTCTTCAGGATTTTTCATGATGTAAGCAATTTGAAGAGGACTGCAATGCCAATAGGACACATTTTCCACACCATTTTACATTTATCTACAATTTGCTTTAATTTGATGTGGCCTCATGAAATGTTTGGAGAAGAATGGCATAATTCCGTGCAGTTTATCATGTTCGTAATACTAAAAACGGACGATGTGAAATTGGACGAAATTTTGTCATTTATAAGACGCACGACTTACTGTCGTGTGTTGTCTTACGACACGAATTGAATACATAAAAGGGGTCCTACCACCGACAGCAATACTCAGCTGTAAACGCACATGCAGTGAGTGTCGAGTGGTTTGAAGTGTGTGTGGTGTACTGCCTCTGCAAGCTGCCACAATGCGTTCCTGCATGTCTTCTGGCGTCGTAGGAACCATTTTGTACACCCTATGTTGCAGTGTTCCCCACAGGAAACGATCGAGAGGTGTGAGGTCTGGGGAGCCAGCTGGCCTTTTACAACACCACCATGCCCTGACCATCGGTTTGGAAATATTTCATAAAAAATTTGCCTTGCCACAAAACAAAATGTGTAGGACAACCATCATGCTTAAACCATATATCAAGACGTATGTCGAGCGCTATGTCTTCCAGAAGTACCATAAGGTCTCTGAGGATACGGACGTACGAATAGCCGGCAATTGTCATCTTAATTAAGTATGGTCCTATGATCTAATCTTCGGTGATTCCACACCACACTTTCACTTTCCATTGGCGCTGGTGCTCCAGGTGCCGGACCCAACGCGGATTCTTCGTCGCCCAGTATTACATAAAAAAACAATTAAAGTGCTCATAAGTATTTTCCAAGGATATAGTTATTTAACTTATAGTACTACGTATTAAAATCCATACCAGAAAATCGTTGATGAATAGCAGTATTTTCCCCAAATTATCTCTTAGCCCGTCTCTACAATTAGCTATCAAATAGACCACATGGTGAGATATCCCGAGCCCCCTGATGACGGGAGATCACCGAGAAAACTGGCCGACCACAGACATTGTCCGGCACGATTGCCACTTGCGAAAATCTAGAGTGACCCGGCCGCGGGGACAGAAGAATGCGTACATTTAGTGGAAAATATTTTTCTTATAATGTAATTCCTTAAATGCTGAGACCATCAAGTTGCTTTATCAACATTCTAACTAATTTACATTATATTTCTGGAGACCAGTGCAGCACATTTTGTAAGAAAACGGCAGTAACACGTTGTAAAATTAGTAAGAAGTATTTATAATAACTTTTATTTTGTAGATTATTTTGTAATGATAAAACCTTTCCAGTAAAATAGGTTAAAATATTACTGTCACATAGTACGTGAAAATTTGACAGACGCATTCGTTCTTGATGTAAGTAATGATATAATCCAAAGTCTTACAGCAGTAGAAGGAACACAAAACGCATGCTAACTGTGTGGTAACCAAGTTTACGTTTAAAATATTGATTGTTTTGCTAATATACCTCGTAGTTTTGTATATATAGCTAAACACTTTTCCATGAAAGTACAGGGCTCGCTGGTTGAAATACAGCCAGGTCGCTGCTGCAAGTCCTCCTCTTCTTACAACTAGAATGTTGTAGTTCGACGTTAACATACGCAACATATTGATATTGTAATATTTGTAACGCTCCCTACGAGCGTGTCCTTCATCACCCTTTGCACCCCAGTATGTCAATAAATCATCCCTCTTTCTGTGTTTATGAGGTGCCTCTCTGTATGTGGCATTGCATATTAGAAAAGCATTATGACAAGTGTAAGAATTAAAACCATTACCAAAGAAAAAACTGGATACAATTACTCTATCAGTATATCTCATGTAATATTGCGCCAAGTTATTTATCTTATAAAATACGGGATTCTTCGGTCAATGTCGCCAATAAATTCAGCCCAAGTTATTTATTTGCCCTTGGGGCTGCAAAAATAAAATACAAAATATGCATCAATAGAATAGAAACAGAAGTTTCAGACAAAAATTCTTAGTAGCTGAGTTATCTATACCAACATTACCTGGGCATGTCCGTGTACTAATTTAATATCTTGTACTGAACATCTCATCCGCAAAGCGGCAATTTTTACAATTCCAGTTTAAAAAACAACATACATCTTATAAATGGGACTAGAAAAATTAAAGAAGTGCTGGCACTTGAAATGCTTCCTAAATAATATACATACGCATACGTGAGTGTACTCGTAAAACTGTGTTTGAAAGAACTATTTTTACAGAAGCTACACAAAAAAAAGCATTAGAGAGGTGGCAGAAAAAATGTTCTGCAATCTGGTTTCAGCAACAAACAAACGTCTTTACCAGGAGCCAAATATGCTGTTTATTATTACTCGGGCCTGTTTGTTGCGGGAACAATGCTAATATTGCTGAAGCTGCTCTGTTAAATGAAGTCCTTATCTGTTGTGTAGGAGGAACAGAATGATAACTCGCATGTTGTAGGAACATTACTCATAGTTACAGATACAATCGCAAGTCAACATATAGTCATACTAACATTGCCGTTTGCCTGACCGCTTTGTTCATGCGTCGCGTCGGACAAGTGCGACTGTAGAATTATTTTAATTGAAAATTACATTTTGTACGTATCTCCTAATTCTTACACTTGGATGCATTAAAAACACGCAGAACAAAAGCAGTCGTTTCTGTTTGCACAAAAGTTTTCCAAGTACTTTATATTCGACGTTAATATATGGGACTACGTTCTCTCCATCGTTACTAACTTTACTAGGCGCATGTCACTCAGTGCGCCCGTTGAATGACAGGATGTTCGAAAAATAAACACCCTAACTGCGAGAGGTGATTCTATATGAAAAATAAACACGAAATTATACAGGACACCATATACCTAAACTGATTATTAAAGGAGAAATGAGCCTGTGAAAACTCGGTTTTGAAAAGGTATTTTCGCTGAATGCCTTGTACTTTCTGCCAGCGGTAGGTATGGTGGTGATATACCCACAGTACGTCCCACACGGTTGAATGGGACATGCCCATCTCGCGTGCTGTGGAGCGTGTACTAGTGGAGAGTATGTCCTTGATGTGCTGACATATCACTTCCTCAAGATGAACAGTGCGCACAGACCGAGGATGGCCAGCATTACGCACGTGTCTCTGCAACATGGGAAGTATAAGTCACCTCCTTACTGCGGACTTTGTAGGCTTTGTACAAGGTATTTGCCAAAAATACATTTTCAAAACACAATTTTCACAGGCTCATATCTCCTTTAATATTTCGTTTACGTATGCGGTGTCCTGTATAATTTCGATTTTATTTTTCATAATGAATCACCTCCCGCAGTTGGGGCGTTTAGTTTCAGAACAATATGTATATGCAGGTATAGATTGTTCACGGTAAAATAAGCACTTTTGAAAGCCCTGCTTGTATACACGTTGTGCGTTCTTCAACCGTATGTAAAATTAACATTACTATGGGCCTTATCACGTTATTCAAGAATCGGTCAAACGAAACTGTGAAATTATTATAAAAGTAAATATTTTACATATCTGCTCATTGTTACACATCGATGCATAGAAAACCAGAAAACAAAAGAAATTATTCAAATTATCACAAATGGTTAGCTAAAACTTTTCGTTCGACGTTAATACATAGAACTCCTTTCCCCTCCATCGTTACCAACTCTACTGGACACATGTCACTCATTGCGCCCGCTCAAAGGTATGCAGGTAGAAGCAGTGGAAATTTTCTAAGGTTGATTTCAAAAGTGCTCACTTAATCATGAACAGCCTTGAGCAACAACCAGGCTACTCTGATTGCTCCCTCTCTACACTAGCAACATAGACTAGGGGCAGCAATCGTACACTGTATAGATAGTGGTGAGTATGGGCGCCAGGCCTGGAAGCAGTGACAGTGAATAGTCGACCCAGCAGGGCCTGCTGTAACAGCAGGGGGCAGTTATTACCGGGGAGTGGGAGGGAGGGGGCAGTACAGTCAAGTGTTATTTTCTGCGGTGCGTTCTTAATTTAGTGTTAGTGCTGGCGAGGCGCCACGCGCCAGGTGACAGTGCAGCAAGATGCAGGCCGACATCGCTACGTGAACAACACGTCTCTCTGTACCAGGTACGTGCCTCTCGCCTGTAAGGGCGGCGCCGGCTCGCCTTGCACTAGTCTCGTCGCCCTTACGGCACCAGCAGAGTCGCTTCCATACGCCCGACTGTGCTACACTCACAATTCATAACAAACGTTGCATACAATAAGATTGTATATACTTTGTAACACCGTAAAATATTTTGTTAAATTTTACTTATTAAAATGTTTTTTTTTTTTTCGAATAAATGTATTTAATTTTTAAGATTAAAATATAAGGTATTTCCATTATGTATGTTTCAGGAAGCACATTTTCCAAAAATAAAATATTTATTAATCAGTGCACTCATTGCCTTGGTTGTACGTTATAAAATAATGGAAAAAATATATACTAAAGTATTTATTTAATGCACATTCATTACAGCTAACTTTCGTGGCTGAAACAGAAGTGCATAAAGTCGACTATCAAAACATTTTTTCTTATAACTTTATTGCTACTACTACTTTTGTTACATATAGCCAAAGAAATTATTTTAATGGTCTGGCTTGGTATTTTATTTTGCAAAATGTGTTTTTTAAAGCGTTTAGAATGGGAACACGCTCAAATTTTATTTTAAAATAGTGTCCTATTAATTGGCTTTTTAAAAAATATTTAAATACATAAATTTGAGTGAAATAGTTAAGTGTGTTACAAAAAAAAATATATAAATATTCTTTCATACGCACCATATTAAAAACGTACTCTTCTGACAATGTGTGTAGTGTGTGTACTAATTCGTACTGTTTTGTGGATGATGTATAGTAGAGTGCATGGTGTACAGTACAGTGCATGTGTACTGTACAGTGCAGTGAAAACGACTGTACTTCTATTGGCTATTCCCGGTAAAGAAAGAGCTTTTGAAATCAACTTTTGGACAAAAGATACATATCATAACGTATGATATAAAATTATAAGAGTCGTAAAACTAAGATATTCTTGTTAAATCTGGTTTGTAGTACTCAACGTTATGCTGAGCTAATGCAGCGATCTGTTACTCTACGTCTGTCTGTATCAGTGTGAGACTATACAGGGCGGTCTGCCTAACATAAACACCACCGAGATTTCCGTAACGTTTGCAGGTCATGAAATGCAATTTTCGTTAAATAAAATTATGTAGCCCTATGGGGCAAGTAATTTGTCGCCAAAGTACTATTCGTAACATGTCTATGGACAGAAATAAACAAACCACATATGATTTTTACCCTGAAAACATGCATTTATTTAAACCGCATTTCAAGTACGTGGAAAGAAGAATTCAGTTATAAAGCATATGCAATGGAAATAAACGCCAATAAATAATGTGCAAATATGATAAAGTTAGGTGGCCCCGTATTATGGGGCAGGGTACCTGTACTCACAGCTGTAAGCAAGCAACACGCGCAGTGACTCATCCTGGCAGGACCGCTTCCTTATAGCAGCGCAGCACCAGTCACTGTGATCTGTTATTGTAAGTGGTATAGCAGTGTGTGGCTGTACGTACGCAATGAAGTTCACGAATGAGGAAAGCTATATGCTCTATGTATTTACGGTGAGGTGCCAGAAGTGCCAAGTAAGCCGTACAAATGTATAGTGAAAGGTATCCTAATCGGACGACCACCTCACAGCAAACGATACGAAGAATTTGCACCCGTTGCTTGTCACAAGGTGATTAGAATTCCACAACAAGACTGCGACGTAAGACTGATACTAGCGAGGCGCATCAACATAATGTGTTGGCACATGTCAATGCAGACCTCCATATGGGTACGCGAGATCTTTCTAGGTTCGTAGGAATAAGTAAACAAGTGTGTTACGGATACTGCGCCAATGGATATTCTATACTTATCACGTGGCTCGTTCATCGGGCATTATACGAAGGTGATTCCCAACAGCGTGTTCAATTTGTAGGTTTTTTCTGATGTCTTTAAAGGATGACATCAATTTTCTGAAGAACATAATATTTACCTATAAAGCGACCTTAACAAACCATGGCCGCGTTTATTAACGAAATATGCACTTCAGGGCGACGGAGAAATTGCTTTGGGATCGGCACGTGGAGCACCAGCAACATTGGAAAGTGAATGTGTGGTGTATAAACGTTGGAGACTACGTCATAGGGCCATACTCCATTAAAGAGACAATGGCCGGTTGTACGTGCGCCCATTTACTCAGAGAGACCTTACCAGCACTTATGGAAGACATACCACTCGACATACGATGTGATATGTGATTTCAGCATGATTTTTACCTTGCGCATTTTTCTTTGGTGGCAAGGCATGAAACATTTCCTAACTGGTGGTTAGGACATCGTTGTGTTGTAAGATGGCCAGCTCGCTCCCCCGACCTCACACATCTCGATTTTTCCTGTTGGGGAACACTGAAAGGTAGGATGTACAACACGGTTTCTACGAAGTCAGAAGACATGCAAGAACGCATTGTGGTCGCTTGCAGAGGTATTAAACCAGAAACACTACAGGCCTCTCGTCGCACACTACATATACGTTGACAGATGTGTATTCCTGTCGATGGTAAACACATCGAGCAAATGCTGTGAAAAGATGTATTTCTCCTTCGGTGGGTGGGTTCAATTTTTGTTATGCATCTGTACACACTCTTTACTCAGTACAGTTAATGACTAGGAAACAAATCTCCTGAATAACGTTGGTATCTGAATACAGAATTGATGTCAGACTTGCACTCACATTGCCTGTCTTCCCTCCACTGTGGTACTCTCCTTCGTCCAATATCACATTCCGTGCTCCTTGCCCCATTAAGGTAAGCGCTACACTGCTATAAGGAAGCGATCCTGCCAGGATGTGTTACGGCACGTTTTGCTTGCTTACAGCTGTGAGTACAAGTCACCTGCCCCATGCTACCAGCCCAATTAACTTAATCATATTTGCACATAATTTCTTGGCGTTTCTGTATTACTTTCCATTGAATATATTATATCACTGAATTCCTCTTTGCGCGTACTTTCAGATGCCGTTCAAATACATGTATGTTTCAAGGGGAAAAATCATATTTGGTTTAACTATTTCTGTCCATACATGTGTTACGAATAGTCACTTTGCGGTAAATTACTTGCCCCCGTACATTATTTTATTTAACAAAAACTGCATTTCGTGATCTGCAACCATTCCGGAAATTTTGGGGATGTCCACGTTAAGCGGACCACCCCTGTATGTAGGGATACCCGCACTGCGTGAAAAGATCACACGACCAGATACACTTCATAACACATTAGCTCAGATCCACCTTCTTGATTGGACGATCTATGTTTTATGCATCTTAGGTGTCTACCTGAGAATCAAAGAAGTACAGTATCGTATAACCTAATTATGATTGGCCAGTCAAGTGAGAAAATTTCTTTTCGCAGAAACACACTACCAATAAGTAAATGAAAACATCTGGTATGCCGTTAAGGTATTGAAATATAGTATATGCGGACATCTTTTGGTGAAATTCTGGTGTCCCTAACTATGTGTTGCTCACTATATGTTCCAGGTGCGTCTTGCATGAGTCGACCAGCAGCGCACTCTGTATCAACATGACGTCTCATTATCTCACCGCGGCTGTGGCGCTGACTGTTTTCCTCAACTACTGCTACGCACTTCCTCCAGAGATACGCATAGGTCACATCTCTGCTATTCAAGCCTCTCCAACAGATCATAAATATTTTTTATAGATTTCGAGTATATTTTTAGGTTTTAGTACCACAATATCGGTAGTAACATCATTAGAAACTAAAATAATTTTAAAATAGCATTCGTCATGTTTTTCAGCGTAAGTACAGAAATTTTATCCAAAAAAAAACAACCTTGATTCGTAAAAGTGTCAACAAGAAGTTATTTGAAAACAAGGTTGTGTTCCGCTAGAGTGTTTAGTGTTGCGTGTTGCAGTTTCTTTGAAACACCACACTTTGCTCACCTCTGGTAAAGGTTGATTGACTTTTAAAATTTTGGAAATATAAAACTGAAATAGGGACTAACAACACAACAAATATTCGTAGAAATATGTTTCTTGCTTTTATTGCTGCTTTAATAATGTATACAAATATTTTTAGTTTTAGCATAAACTACTACTTTGGCTCGTTTTTGTAAATTGTGCAAAACACGATATAAATTCAAATTTAGTATAGCTTGTCCCATTTCCCTAATGTCATTTCCCTGTATTGACATAATTTTTTTCAGACAATTATTCCACACCGCTACGAAAGAGGTTTTAATGTGCTAAATGATTAGTGAATAATCTCGTACTCCTGAACGTTATTAATTGGTAGTTCCATTACTCTTGCTGCTGCCATGTTATGAACGGCCAATGTGTTTTAACTTTGCAGTAAATAGTAAAGGAGGATCAAATTGCAATGGCATCCCTTAGTAATGCTGATACGCGCTTCGACTTGTTGCTCATGCTCTGTCAATCTGTACTGATGGTGGCCATGTTGAAAGTTGCTAGTGTTAGTACTCTGCCCTGGTTGAACAGCAACCGACTTGAATTTAATCTGCATCTGCCTTTGTTTTTATATCCAGCTCATAAAATTACAAAAACTAAAAAGAGATCTAAAAATATTTCGTATATTATCCTAATTTATTTTAATTTTTTTTTCCTGAATTTATAGAGATTACTGGATTTTTTAATTCAAACCTAAGTGACAATCCTTTGAACACACGCTGTATATATATATATATATATATATATATATATATATATATATATATATATATATATACACACACAGCAATTTTTTTTAGCAATACTGACAAACTCCGGTAGGTTATTCTTTACGAAAATATAACACGATACCTATGTAACATTTTTCCCTTAAGTAACTATTAAGAAGCTATGCACCCCCCAGAAATAGAGTTTTGAAACACATTTAGTTTAAAATATCATAAAATACTTGCCATTAAGTAACATGTGGGTAATAGTGGTTTGTATAGCAGAGATCTTATACCTCTGAAAACTCGTTTGGTAGAATCATTCCTCTTCATTAAGTAAATAGCCCCCCCCCCTTACACCCCCGCCACTAACTGCAATGAAACTTTGTAAGCTGTAAACGATTTTTTGAAACAAAATGTAAATCAGCACGTTTAAAGTAACAAAAATGTTCGCCTTGTCGAAACAGTCTCAGGTGAGCTTTTTTCCACATGGAAATGTCAAACAGAAGAAGGGGGTTCTGGCAGTCAGGCACAACATAGTCACAGGAATGTGCTACACTACATGGCATGTGACTGCATGATACGGTAGTGAAGGCCTTATAGCAGTGTGTTCCTTGCGTGGGGCTGATTTTATTGAGTAGTGCACTTACTTTTGTAAATGTTAAGGATTGTATTGTTTTAATGCATTCGTTTACTATAGTAGTATAGGACTAGTGTGTACTTTGCACTCGCAGTATGTTACCATATATATACTATCGACCAAAAAGGAATTGGGCACATGTCCACAATGTTTGCTCGGTTGTTGTCACCCCGTTAGAATCTCGTAGGTTCGCCCTCTTGCGGCTATAACAGCAGCCACTCTGTCTGGCATGATCTCTAAGAGTGTTTGCAGGACATCCACGGGGATTCGTCGCCATTCCTCTTGCAACCATTTCATGAGTTGAGCAATAGATTTTAGCCGCTCCTGACTAGCCTCATCCGACGATCCAATTCGTCCCAAAGATGTTCTATAAGGTTGATGTCGGGGCTCTGGGCGGGCCAGTCCAATCGGCGAACATTGTTGTCGGCGTACCACTGCATAGTAGCCCTTGAAACATGGCACTTGGCATTGTCATCCTGGAAGTGACATGGGTCCATTCCGTAAAAACGTCACAATGTTGGGAGCATTTATTATCCAGAACGTTACACTAGGCATCTGTGTTTTGCTACCACGGACCAACACTAGCGGTCATACACCGAAGGTAGTGAAACAGCCCCACACCATCACTCCACCACCACCAAATTTCCTAGTTGGCACTATACACTCCGGCAGAAGCCGTTCCCCGGGTAGACGCCATACCCCTACACGTCCATCGGACCGGAATAATGTAAACCTCGACTCATCACTCCACAGAATCGATTTCCACTGCTGCAGTGTCCAGTTGCGACAATCCAAACACCACCTGAGTTGCCGAGCTTGGTTACTTGTCAATGAAAAACTGTCTAAAGTATTTCTACTTAGAAAATGTTCCTAAATAACCAATTTCAAAGCATTGAAATACACACATTATCAGGAATTTAGTCTAAATTTTAAATTTTTGAAAGGTTTTACATAATTTAATGGAGTTAAGTGTTTTGCGACGTTATTTCCATGTAGATACCAATTTTATCTTGCCATACTTTAAACAATAGTTTTCGCTGAAATTAAGGTAACAAATTTGCTGTGAATAATTTTTATTGCTTTTTATGAATAATAAAATGTATAGATGTAACAATATTTTAATTTTATAACATACAAACTTATTTTATAACAGTAAGTACACTTTAAAATGACGCACCTGTATGCACACCTTACAGTGGATTTTTTTTCAGTAAAACAAAATAACCATTTAAGTTTTATTGTACATAGGACCTAGTAATGCTATTTGTACCCCACTATTTCTGAAATGGAATATTATTATATAAACTATGGAAATCTGCCTCCATAGTTTCTTTAAGTTATTGCAGATATTCAAATTTCAATTTGTTCACTTTAAGCCTCTCTTTGTGCAGCCTAGGGAATTTTTCAATTGCCATGGCAGATTGGTTTCTCTTCATCCGGGTTGGTAGAATAGTCCAGTTTTCTGAGAACCGCAGCTTGTAGAAAATACTTTTCGTCCGGGTCTAATGGTAGTGTACAAGTTATGTTGGTCGAATTGTTTAATGTACTCATGGTTTAAATACTTGACCACATAAGGACGTGAATTCTTTCTTGCACGTCTGCAAACATGTACACAATCTGCTGGAACATTAATAGTTTTATGTTTTAGTTGTTGCAATAGTAACATGCATCGAGTCCGTCTCCATTCCAGTGTGTCCCTTCTCCAAATATTTTAGTTCAATGACAACATTGTTTGTCATTGTGGCGTGCAAAAGAGAATTTGACAATGTAGTGTTCCTATTTTGATAGCAGCAGCCATCGCTGTACAAAATCAATTTATTTGCATGATCTGGTACAGGCAACGGCGAACTCACAAAGCTTGTAATAATTGTAGAGAATTCATTGGCTGTTACGCCCCCTTCAGTCTGATTCCATAAGAAACAATATCCATAATGTGACTTTAGATCAAATATTGTGAAAATAGGGACAGCCAGTTAAAATTTGTAATATAAACTCGAAACATTTGAACGAGGGCAAAGCAATAACGACTGTAAGTCCATTGTGTAGACAGACTCTTCACTAACTTTATCACAATAATTTTCCTTTCTTGCCTCTCTTTTTTCTGCTGATGGATATCATACTGGTTTTGTGACAAATTACTAAGCTTAAATGCAGCACAAAGATCACATTCATCTTTCTTCGGCCTGTACAAACTCAAATTCTGTTTTTCAAACACTTGTGAGAAAGTGCAAGATGAGAGTGGCTCAAGTCCTCTGTTTTTACACCAATTGTATTTGTAAAATTATTCTAGTGATATTCTTCCTTCCTGTTTGCGGAAGCTGTGAAGTTGGACGTTCCTCTCATCGTTTTCTTGTGTTTCTTCCTCATTTTCTGGATCTTTCTGCCAATTTAAAGCTGTCCAATCTTCGATACTCAGTGTGTTCAGGAACATTCTTTTACATACTCTTATTTTTTCTGTTGCTTTATTCAAAAAAATATTTGCAAGAAAATGTTTGTCTGGGTGTTGTTTCATATTTCCTGCCTCTGTGCCTTTAGTTGGTTTCATTTCAATTAATGACCTAATAAAGTATTTCTTCTCACCCCATTCCAACTTCCAGTACTTTTTTAAATTGTATTCCCTGTTAGATTCAGTCAACGAAAAACACATTATGCTGCTGTGTTATTTTTCTCATGCAGTTGCACCTAGGATTAATGATTTTTTTTTTTCATTCCGTTGAACCCCGTAACACCATTGATCATCTAATTTGCATTTCTCCTTGTAATGTTGGCCAAGCTTACGTGCAATTTTCGACTTGGTTTGATTTCCATGAACTGCTTTTCACTTGATGATGCTTCCTTCTCCGTTTAGTTAATATAAGCTTTTCTTCATTACCAGAAACTCATTCTATTGGTAGTGGCATGTAATCTATATCTACAGTAACCCTGTCTTCAAGTCTGGAAACAATTGACGAGTTTACACTGTGAAGCACCAAAACTTCTTCAAATTTGTCATTAACTTCTTTCTCTGGTGAATTCTTGGTACTTTCGTCGTTTTTTAACTCTACATTACTTTCCACAATTACTTGGCTCCCTATGTTTAGTTCTTCTGTAGTAACACCCAGGTCCCTGATTAAATTTTCTGAAACACTTTCATTGTTGCACATTGCTTTGTCCGTTGATGATTAAAAGGAAAACTGGATTATAAATACAATTTGTAGTGATACCTACAGGTGTTAAAGAAATGGAACTTTCATGATGTAAAGCGACATCACTTTCCAAAATATTTAAAGTGCTGATAATTTTATGACTTTCCAACTCTACTCTTTGAAGGATTCAGTATTGGAACTGGAATTTCAGGGTTGGTGTCTATAGTTTGCTCCTGTAACATGGTTTCGCAAACATTGTCCATGTCAGTATCTAACTGTATTTCATTTCTTGCAACATTAAATGGCTCTGTTTCACCATACTTCAAAGCACCAGAGTTTGAATGTGCACTCAATGGCGACAAAGTACCATCACTATTAACTATAAATAATCCACAGTCTTGTAAATTGCTCTGTTCTAGTGGCTGTAATACCATTGCTACAATTTTCTGTGCTTTCGACAGCCTGAAACTAGAACCACTTATTTTAGTATGTTAAAACTACTAAAATATATTTTTCACTTGGTGTTTCTCCATGGAAAGTAAACGTCGAATTTTGAATCCCAAATGAAATTTGAGAAAATAATATAAAATATATTTCGTAGTAACTGTATATTAAATGTGTCGGTAAATTTGGTAACTTCAAGAATAATACTTCAAAGAAAATCTCTTAACCCCAGAATATACAATGTAACACAGACAATCCTGTTTGTAGCAAACCTCTTAACTCCAATCCGTTCATTACATAACAAAATGTTCACATAAAAAATATTTTATAGTATAATATTAAGCAGTAAAATGAACTATAAAACTTACTTGCTTGAATAAAGCTCCTGTTGAGTGTTTCGCTGCATAATTACCACAAACAATGCAAGCACACTGACGCAATGCTTCAATAGCCATGTAGGTACTGAGGAATTACCAGGTTAGCCAACTCAAATATTTATACGTGGAGCTACGAGGAATACAAAACCACATTTTCTTCATTGATGTAATTTAACTGGAGTTGTGAGCTTTGCTGTGCGTGTCAGTACCAATAATTGTAACCAGGTGGCACCAAAATATAAAAACTGACGAAAGGTGGAGTTAGGAAGTTTACTAATTAGGCCATCGATATATATATATATATATATATATATATATATATATATATATATATATACTAATCTGTCTATCTAGAAAGAGGGACAGCAGAGAGACAGACAGAGAGAGCTTTGGAGATTAGCTAGAGTCTAAAATAATATTTAATTTGAAAATATTTAGCCACATTTCGTCATCTCCATTAATAAGTCACGAGAGTTCCACCAGTTTCAATTGCCACACTGTTCCTCCCGATTCAGGTTTTTTGCCATACAACTCCTAATTTTAGTTCTGGTGGGAGTCACAGCAAATAATAATGCCATAATCACTTTTTCCGGCATTAAATTTACCAGTACACTGACCCCCAAATAATATTCATATGTACATATTATTTATTTACTCACATAGTGTCATTGTGTCCGCTGTTACTGTTAACATGACATATTCCAAAGATCAAAAATTTCTTAACATTACTCTGAAGATGATATTTTCATGCAGCATATAATGTTTAGGCATTTTTGTACTTAATTCAATGAGGGTTCAGTAGAATAAGCACTTTGATCATAAGTTATCAGAGTTTTTTTTCCTGTAATTACAAGCAGAAGGGCTTAAAGGCCCAAACATTTCAATGGATAATAAAAAAAAAACTTTTTTATATAATTTATTTTTAAATTTGTCATTGAGAGAGCCTTATACTTAAAAACATGGAATTATGAATAGTGAGAAATAACTTGCTGTGACAAAGTTGAAGCTACTTTTTTGGCAATCACCACATTGTGATATAAAACACATTGAAAATATAGCTGCTTGTGTATCAAATGCATGCTAACTGCAGCAGTTTTCAACTAATCAAGAACCTCCACAGCTAAATTTTAAAGTAAAACTTCCACTTGCTATAAGATAATTATTATAAGTAATTTTGACAGGTAGGATTTCAATACTTGGGTGTTACAACATGGTGATAGTGACAAAACAGAGTCTATCATTTTCCCATAAATAACCAAATGAAAAGTTTCTCCTTACTTCACATAAAGCCTGCGCCATCGGTACTGATGCCGGCATAGAAATGTTCTTACTCAGGCTGCACAGAACCATGATATAACCAAGAGTTCATTGTCATGTGTAGCATCACACGATGTCTGTGTAGCAACACACAGTGTAAAAGAGCTGGCATTGCTGGTGTTGCAGTCGGGATCTTCCACAAGGATATGGATGACCTGCAAGATGCAGCCTTCACCTGCGCCATAGAGCGCCTCAACGAGGAGCAGAAGTTGCTACCAGGGTCCAGGCTGGTGCCTGACGTCATCTATGTGTCGTCTCACGACAGCTTTACTACCGGCAAGCAAGGTAGGCACACATTCACTGCTTCGGTGACTCGGGATGTTGACATATAGTATAGCGTCAGCCTTAGGGCGAGCTAGATTCTATTCTCAGAGGCACACTATGGTCCGCGGTAGTGTAGTGGTTAAACTACTCGCCTCCCACCCAAGCGAACCGGGTTCGATTTCCGGTGGAGTCGCATGTGGGAATCGTGCCAGACGATGCCACTGGTCGGTGAGTTTTCTCGGAGATCCTACGTTTTCCCCGCCTTTACATTTTGGCATTGTTCCATACTCGCCCATTTCACCCTCATCGGCTCTCAAAACCTGGATGTTAAGAGCCGATCATATCTCTTTACTAGGAGGCTCACTCTCGAGCTTCGCACAATGTGCGGCCAGTTAAAAGGACACCCCTGCACTCCCAGTGAACTTGCCCAGAAGGATTCTGTGTAAGCGATTGTACCAGAACGTGTACATCGTGCGTGTGTTTGCCATCGTAATGAGTAAACATAGAGACTTATGTGCATCCGAAATAAGCATAATTGTGAGGGTCCAATAAATTCGAGCACCCATTAGAGATATTTATCAGAGATTAAACATGATTCGGTCCACTGTCAGCGATGTCAATGTCGAGTAGCAGTATCATGTATTCAATGGTTACATGCATAGCTCTGGTATGTCCAAGATACTAACTCATCTGGACTGACTAACTCTGAAGCATGTCGTGCAAACCAATCTTTACACAGCCGTGCCAACCTCTGATAGAGCTCCCATCCAGGAAGATACTCATTACGCACGCAAATGCCCGACATCGTTTGGTGTGATGCAAACAGTCATCATTGGACTGCGAAGCAGCGAAATTCTTATGGCGTGATTAGTGGAAAGATCATGATCTGGTCTCAAATAGATGAGCGTGGATGTGGGGGATTCTTGGCGTACGATATTTACCTGAGTTTTAAGTCGGCAGTGACATTTGGTCGCAGAAGTATTCTGGAGTGGTTTCTCTTGGTTCGGCCTTGAGTATTCGGATTTAATTGGTAGATTGATGAACTTTAGCATGTCCAAGATATTTTGGACAATAATAAACTTTTCAACGTCTTGATAAGAGTTTTGAGTGGACCCTTCACTGTATCGGTATTGTAATTCTGCTGCCCATCATGAAAGGTTAATTGCATAGTGGTTGCAGAACAGACGAGTGTCCCATCCTAACTCGCATGCTCAAAACCTCCACTTGAATCCGATAAACATCTCTAGGATAAGCTAGAGTATCTCTCACATGCGAGGGCCATTCAATCAACAGACACCACTATTCGTCATGCTACAAGAAGAATGGAAACAAATTTTACCATTTGTGTAACAGAAATTACTGCTGTAATAACAGCAGAATAAATTATGGCATCCTTTTAGTTCCGTGGTTGAAACTTGCGACCAATAGCAGTGGATATTCAGTGACTATTGGCCGCACAGGGCATGTGTGAAACATGCAGGTGTTGCTCTTAGCTAAGGTGTGTTCTCCGAAATAATACAATCTCTCCCACCCTTGCTGTCCACCTCTGCTCCATCACCATCTCATTTCACTTAGGTGAGAACTGAAAACTTTATTGTTGTGTCCCCAAGATCTCTCAACTGAACTAATATTGGATATTTTGCATTTAGAACACTGGATGATCTTTATGTGGTATCTGTCACCTGTGAATATTTGGCTGGTAATAACATCACTCGCCATTTGGAAGTTAGATGTGCATGGTTACTAGCCATCAAAAGTAGGTTGTTTATGCATGGGTATCTAACGATTGTTTAGACATTTTAATCACGAGTACATTAAAGAAACACAAATATCGGTAATTCTATTCATGCATGTAATGTTTCATCTTAATATACACATCTGGAATTCTGGAAATAATTACTTTTAATTCACAATTTTCAAAGGTATATATTAATACTGACATTATGGCATAAGTTGTACAATTTTTTTCCACTTTATTATCCATAGCGAATAATCTCACAAGGTTTGCACACGGAATTCAGATAGTCCTGTGTTATTCCGTAGCTACTCCAGCACTGCAGTGTGCTGTGTTGTTGCAGTTTGCAGCAGGACGCAGTCTGGTACCATCGCAGTGTTCGGCCCGCAATCACCTAGTTCTAAAGGCATAGTAAGCTCCATCTGCGACATGATGATGCTGCCTAACGTTCTGACCAACTGGGACATGAATGTCAACACAGAGACTCCCAGCACCCTCAACCTACATCCGCACCCTGACCTGCTGGCCCAGGTAATGCTCCATGCTTGCTCTACAACTGCCTCTGCATGTTACATCTACATACTGTTTTGAAATTCCTACAAGAAAATTGCTTGAGCTTGTAGAAGAAACTAAATACACAGTGTGTTATGCTCATTTCTGGAAAATATACTTTGCTACAAGTGAAACACAATTAACGTATGTGTTTAAATATCCCGCATCTTTTCGGTAAAAGAACATTACAGATATGAATTCCAATTCCAATTTAAAAATGTTTCCAGTAATAGAATTGATTCATTCTTAGTTCGCATTTACATATATTCGTATGCATTGTGCACTAGTTCACAAAATACAAGCTTTTTGATGCAGCGAAACAACAACTTCATGCAAACATTATGCCTTCCAAGTATGTTCTACACTCGTTCAACAATACCTGTCGTGTGTTAAATCTTAAGAATTTAGTCTTCGCCTCATATATGTCTTGACATCTTATTCACATTGACCTCATCATAGAGGATAATATAGATAAATTCGATTATCAGAGAGGCTTCTGAGTCAACTGAGACACCTCAGCCTGCACACATTTCCTCGGATACCTGGCAGAGATGATTTCGGACTGAAATTTCGAAATGTGTTGGTGTGCCATTATGTTGAAACACCAGTTACTGAAATGCTCAGAAACATATCACCCAGTAAATATGGCAATACGCCTTGCGAAAAGACAACATCTGTATCACATTCAGGTATGGTGGAATAAGTTATGATTCAGTAAATTGAGAGCAGGCGATACCAGCCACACACATTGATACCAAACCTTATAGGAAATCAATGTTAATGTGTGACATGAGGTATTCTGCAAGTCTAAACATGGCTGTTTCGACAATTGAAAACAGTTTTTCAGGTTAATTTAGATTTTTAAGTGAAGTGAGTTCGCAATGGAAACTGAAGCTCTTCAACACATTCAGAAATCGACATATGGGGCAAAGTTAGTTGGACTCTTTGCATGTATCTTCTGGTGTGGTAACAGTGTGGCAGAACATGCCTAATGGTGCCAAGAACCATACTCATTGCATAAGAAATGATTCGGGCGCTTGCCAACGAGCTCTCATCAGCTTGATGAAGTGTTGTGTGCTTCGACTTGCCGTGGGAGCTTCTTGGATCTCAACAATTGGTCCTGTTGGCTGAGGAGGAGCCTGTTTGTTGTAGCCATTGATGATCTCAGACAGAATTGGTGCTGTGA
This sequence comes from Dryococelus australis, assembly GCA_029891345.1. NCBI lineage: Eukaryota > Metazoa > Arthropoda > Insecta > Phasmatodea > Phasmatidae > Dryococelus > Dryococelus australis. The sequence continues at coordinate 88,712,425 of CM057007.1, read as the reverse complement.
TGCTGTAGATCTTAGGCAATGCTACATTTAGCAGATGCCATAACCCGAGCATGGCAGCCCCAGCAATCAAACTTGTACCACCATAGTGAGAGGCCAGCAGTCCCACATGCAAGAGTGTCTGTAATGCAGGTTGATTCCTGGGGAAAGCCTTGGTGATGAAGGTCATCAGGAGCGACTGTGCTGGATGGTCCTGCTGTGATTCCTCATGGTCTTTTGCTCAGTGAAAGTAAGCCATCTACTCCAGTCGGTGGTGAGAGTAGAACACACACCCCCTGGATGAGAGCCAAGTCTACCCACTACACCATGCAGGAGGTCATGAAGCCTAATCGAGAAATTATTTAACGGCTTATGTGAAGATATATCTGCATATTGCTCCAGTCGAAATTATGGTAGCAGCAAATATAATAGGCCGGGGTTAATTATAACTACCTGATGCAGACCTGTCGTTTCATCCAACCTATAGCAATGATCGAGTTGAGATGAGGATAGAGTGGCGGCAGAATGAAAATGGAGGAGGAATAAAGGGCAACCCGGAAAGTCCCCACACCACAGCAACATCCACAACACACTTCACCTGAGAGCACTGGCCGTAAATTGTCCTCTAGCCGTAGCCTGTGATGGATCTGGGGAGCCTACCCCCATGAGACCACAGGCTATGCCACCCAGTCAACTGCAACTGGTTACATGATTGCATGCCAACATGAAAAATAACCAATATTGATTTTTTAATATTGTAAATATGGTTTTTTTATTTTATTTTATCTGTATTTGATACTTTCCCTAGGCCCTCGTGGACGTTATAATGTATCTGGAGTGGAAGGCCTTCGCGATGATCTACCAGACACACGAGGGCCTGATGAGGCTGCAAGAGGTGTTAAAGTCACGCGATCAGTTTTCGACGACGACTGTGTATCAGCTGTCCGAGGACGGTGACTACAGGTGAGCATTCAACTTGCGAGGGTTGCAACTAATCTAAGACTAAGACTAGCTTTCCCATTGGGCTGACACTTTATATAGTAGTTGAACTATTTCCACAGTAATTGAGTATGTAAATTGCTACATACGTTGGTTGCGCCATGAGATAGTGTGTGAGTAGTGTGAAAACCAGACATATAATTTGCACTGAAATATTACCACATTTTACCTTAGTTAGAACACCTTGTAGATACTGGAACTCAGAAATGCTTAGGAGAGACAAACACATTCACATTAATACTGTGATAATGTAATTTAATTAAAACAAACCACTGGGATAAACTGATTTTAATTGGAGAAGGATGCAAAATGGAAAATAAAGCTTTTACATTTTATTCCGGTAACTGCAAAATCAATTCATGACAAAATTGTAATATGAGTAATAGTATTAGAAGGCATGTAAATTTGTGCTAATTAAATGTATAAGACAGTTATTTATAAAAATGGTGGCAATATAAATGTTATATGTTCATTTGCAATATCTAATATACCATTTGACCAATTTAGACCAAACGTGTCATGCTGAAAGCTAATATTAGAATCATCAAATGCGTCTATCCAGAGCCTCTTTGTCCTCCATATTATAAGATAATGCCACACGAATAAATCAAGTTTTTTCTCATATCTCGAGAAAAAAATTTACCGATTACTTCCAAATTTGGTAAACAAGTAGTACTACAGTAGGCCTTGTAAATTGACAGGTTTTAAGCCTGTCAGACACTTATTTTCAAAATGGCGGTAATATAAATATGTTATCTTAGTATTTTAGATCTACTAAAAAAGCACTCGATTTCAATTTTACTTAGTATGTTGGCACTACGTTTTACTACAGGCAAATATGTCCACAGATCCTCTTCTGTCTGCCATTTTGAAAGATGTCACATGAATTATCTCGAGAAATAGTTAACCGATGCCTACCAAATTTGGTAAACATATAGTACTAAAGTAGGTCATGTAAACAGGCATGTTTTAAAAGAGCCAGGCACGTATTTTCCAAATAGTGGCCATCTTAACATTTTAGCGTAATATGCTCTATTTAAAGAACAAGGCATTCAATTTTGAATGAACATTTTATGCTGGCAACAAATGAACTAATGTATAAACTCATTTGCACGCTTTTTTGGGCGATAGCACCCCGAGGAAGAATTTACGTTTTGTGTCCTATTTCAGGGGAAAATATAAGCTGATACCCACTAAGTTCATGCGACAAGTTACACTTTTATAGTCCATCAAAATTGATATTATGAAAGAAGGTAGTCATGTATTTTCAAAATAACAGCTATGTAAATATTTCATGTTAGTACTCCATATGTCCCAAACATTTTCAACCGACATTAATATGTAGCAGTTTCTATGAAAAACATAATGTGCCAATACTTAACTGTTTTGTTCTCCAGTGATGAAGATAGCACCGCATGATAAAATGGAGCGTTTATGTCATAGTCCCGGGACCAATCAACCAATTCCCACCGAACTAAGAGACCACGATGGCTGCTCACCTCCAACCAGAGGCGAACAAGGTTCAACCTCCGACCGGGCCAGTCCCGGTTTTTCGCAAGTGGGAATCGTGCTGGACGATGCCGCTGGTCGGCGGGTTTTCTCGGGGCTCTCATGTTTCCCCCACCTTTACATTCCAGGTCTGCCCCATTTTCACCTCGCTTCACCCACGTTGGCTCTCAAGACCTCGTTGTTTAGAGCAGCCCAAATCTCTAAAAATGATCTCAACCCACCGAACTTTGCACACAAGTTGTTTTACGGTAGGCCATGTTTTAAGTGCATTATTTATAGTATGGCTGCGATATAAATAATTCAGAGAAGTATGTAATATTTATTAAGCAACTTAACCAATTTTATTTGGTATTTGCATGCTGAAAGTACTCATTAGAAGCATCCATGCTTGTAAAGTTCATATTTTGCCTCCTCTTTGTAAGATAGTGACAGGTGTTAAAATGCAACATTTATACCATATCTCGGTAAATAATCACCCAATTCCCACCAAATTCTTCCCACAAGTTGTCCTATAGTAGACCATGTGAACTTGCATAATTTAGGTGGGTCATACATGTTTTTAATAGGGTGCAATATAAATCATTTAGATATGTTTATCATATGTATTAAATAATTTGACAAATTTCAACTCATCTCTTTTTATGCTGGCAGTACCTATTATCAGCATCACATATGCCTATGCATAGCCTGTTATAAGGTTTTTAATACGATAGCGCCAAATGAGAAAGTAAAGTTTTTGTAATATAAATTGGGAACCAGTCATCATATTTCCACCAAATTCTGCACAAAAACGGTAGGCAAGGTAAACTTACATGATTTAAGTGACTCATGCACTTGTTTTCAAAATGACATCCCTGTAAATAATTCAAGTTGGTAAACTGAGCCTACCAAAACTTTAGACCGATCACTACCGAAGTTGCTGCTCCGAATCCTACCTTTGTAACGTAGTCGGTTGCACGCCAACTTATTGTACTCGTCGTTCTTAGTTCGAGTCCCAGGTAAGGCTGGCACGTGTGTATTAGTCATTGTTTCACTAGTGTTGCATTTGTTTCTCGCTGCAACTCTAATCACATCGCTATCAACGAGAACGTCAAGAACCTCCTACGATCTAACCATTAAAAGATTGTATAAAAATAATTTGCATCCATTAACAGGAAAACAGGCTCATCAGTTACATCGAAAACTTCTCTTTAATAAAAAAATCTGTAATTATATTTTGGATTATGTTTAGTAATTTATTTTATACGCAACATTTTTAAATACAGAAATAATTCCATTTTCATAAATAAAATTAATTTAAGTAAGTAATTTCTTGCACTAAATTAAATAGTGTTACTATATATATATATATAGTCACCATAGATCGTAGTACTTGAGTGATAACGTATGTAGTGTGTGCAATAGTTATATGCTGTTCGCGGTAAATTGGACATTTTTGAAAACTCTGTCTAAGATCTATTTACATGCACATTGAGTATTCTTCCATCATACGTAATATTAATTTTGCCATGGGCCTTACCACTTTATTTGTGCGTCGGTAAAGTAAAACTATGGAACTATTAGAAAAGTAAATTGTTTACATGTTGATTATTTCATACACTTACAGTACTAAAAAATCAGAAAGCAAAAGAAAAATTTTAGTATTCACAAATATATACTTGACCCTCTTAATTTTGTATTTAGACATGATCCTACTTCCTTTCCAACGTTACCAACTCTACTGAGCGGACTCCAGTTAGTGTGGCCGTTAAAATACATATATGCAGTTAGAGGTAGTGTTATAGTTTAAAATTGATTTTAGAAGTGCTAATTTTACTGTGAACAGCCTTTAGTAATGAGCAGTGAATGTTGTACAGTCATGTGTAAAGTTACTCTACTTATTACTTACTAGAGCTGGAATATGTTAACGTGTTTTCTATTTGACCAGCAACTTGAGAAGCTATCGAGACTGTAGTGTAGATACGCAGATCCGTGGACAAGGGCTGGCGGCTGAGCATCGGTCGCCATCTTTGATCCCGCCATCATGGTGGATACAAGTGGCAGTTGTGACGCCATCCAAGATGGCGTAGTCCAAGATGGTGGCCGATTCTCCGATCCTCAGCCCCCCAGCCCTTGTCCTCGTATCGGCATATCTACATTACTCTAGTGGGCAGGAGCGCTGTAGAGCAGTAACAGTCACCAGAGGTCGGCTGTGAATGTGTGCCCTAGTGTCTATACAAGCTGTTGGTTAAAGATAGCTCCACGATCACAACTTCTACATAATGAACATGTACATACACATCGACATGAAAGAAGGCTTGTTACCAAATAGTTTACGGTAATTGCACTATGGCCAGTACATGTATACGAAATTGCAAAATATAATTTATTTTCGTGGACAACGCCTTAGTCCAATAAAACTGTAGAAGATCATAAGAACAAGCAGTATTCCGTTGCATTTATTTGATTTTTTTTTCTAAGGGAAAACTTTGCTTTCATTTTACTTTACTCATTTAAAAAATAACATGTAAATTACGTTTTTGGTGATTAATCACTACGTCGCTAAAATCGAATTAATCTACATAAATTTTTGACTTGCTGAACACAAGACCAGTATATTCACTCTGAACCACGCTTTTTTGGACATGTTCTATGTAGATGTTCCACACAGAATTTATCGTGAACTGAACATTATGATGTGTAGCGTGGTGTAAACGTGTAATGGCAACAGGGCGATGTTCAAGACTCTGTCCAAGACATCGCAGACTCACATGCTGATAGACTGCGACACGGACCTCATACTGGAGGTTCTCAAACAAGCCAGAGACGTCAACATGCTGGGAGACTACGAGAACTACCTGTTCACATCTTTGGTAAGTATACACATGGAGACAACTTAAGTTACAAGCCGAGTTGCATTATTATGACCACAGCTAATATCCAGAGTAACTCCCTGTTCAGTATGGGAGGCAGCTACACGTCATGGTAGACGTTCAAGAAGCTGCTTGAAGGTTGTCAAAGGTATTTGGGGACGCAGACAACAGTGCTCCCAAAAATTACTTACGGGTGTGTGGATCCATACAATGATCATGACGATATAGGTGGTTCCCATGACAACATAGGTGGTTCCCATGACAATATAATTGGTTCCCATGACAATATAGGTGGTTCCCATGACAATATAGGTGGTTCCCAAGACAATATAGTTGGTTCCCATGACAATATAGGTGGTTCCCATAACAACATAGGTGGTTCCCATGACAATATAGGTGGTTCCCATAACAATATAATTGGTTCCAAAGATGCTCGATTGGGTTCAAGTGTAGGGAATCAAGGGGGCCAGGAAGTAATTGCGAATCTTGGTATTGCTCCTTCAACCACTCCTAGTGACAACTTTGGTCGACGTATGAGAGATTACATTATTCTGCTGTCCACCCTCAAGTATACAGTCACCATTTATTTGCAACATTTATAGACAATTAGAAAAAAAAAGAGCTTTATCTGCTGAAAATGTAGACATTTAATAATATTTCTCTTCTAGTATTTCAAACACCCTTTCAACAAATATTATCCTTTCCCATCCTCTGTTCTAATACAAATATTTTTCTACTTCATAAATTGCGTGCAATCTTGCAATTGTTTTCTGTCGAGGGGCTTTTACGGTGCCTATGCTGGTTTCCCCTCTCCCTTTTAGTTCAGATTAAGTTAGCATGGGAGGTAAACATGGCCGCAATCGCGGCCAAGTCTGCCCAATCCCAGTAAAGCCGCGAGCATGTGCCCTTGTAGTTAGAACCTTCCTTGCATGCCTAGGTGTATGGTACTCAGCCCTGAGACACACCTAAGTCCTATTCCTACCCTGGACCTTCGACTCTCGTCTTAGTTTTATGGTAGATTAGAAAAATTCTGAAATCAGTTGTTTCCCACATTTTGGGGACAAATTTTTTATAACATTGTTTAACTTCCGAGTTACAAAACAAGTAACATAACATGAAAAATTTAAAAATACACATAGAACAAAGTATGAATTAGCATGATGCAGTTGTAAAAGAACATATGCTGACAGCAAAATTGATTAGCAAAACAGCGAAAAATGTGCTGAAATTTTGTAATTGCAATTACAGTGAATCTGCGATTTTAATTGTTCATTAGTGGGAAATACACATACACAGTGGTGAAATTACAATTCCAATGTCTGTGTAAATTTACTTGCGGTGGGAAGAAAATACACGAATGCTGCAGTTTATTTTCTGCTAAATAGTAATGACCATTTTACATCATTCAATGTACAATTAGTTGTACAATCTATATGTCATTTCACTTATATGTCAGATAAATTTTCTTGGACATAGAGTAAAAAGCATTGCGTAAAATTACACTTCTGTCAGTGGAGATACTGCTGTCACATGCATTTAGTGTAAAATTGCACAATTTTTTTACAGTATAGGTTATGTAGGTAGGTAGACCTTAACGTCTTGTCGACAGGGGGGCATTAGAGAGAGGAACAAATGGCTGAGAAGAGAATTAAAAGTTGCGGAAGGAACCAGCCATGGCCCGTAGTGAGGAACCTAGCTAACATACACTTGGAGTGATGTCAGGAATCCAAGAGAAACCGAAACAAGGAAGATCGGGCAAAGTTACAGACGCAGACCGTCTCAAACTTTTAGAGTCCATTGGCTTACCACTACACCACCTCACTCGGTAGAACTCATGATCTTCCTCTTGTCAGCATCTGATCAATCACGTTTTTACCCATAACGGCAGTCGTTGGTTGATATGTCAGCAGAGAACCTACATCTCGCCTTCTAAACCGACCAAACCTACTGGCAACATGTGTCTTGTTTTACTGGCTACACACAGCTGGCGTCAAATGAAGCGAAAGGTCATTATAATGTTATTCGGCAATGAAGATCTGGTAAAATGCCCACTAGTGATAAAGAGTCCTTGCCGATGCATCAGAAAATTAAATACACAGGAATGTCTGTCAAGTTTAATCGGCTCAGATACTTACAAAACAATCTATGGTTGTGGAAAGTCATAATTAGGACCATTCCAACAAAGTAATCATGTTTGCATGAATAGCTCCAGCAGATTCGGTAACACATATGACAATGGCAGAAGAACTAATCTCGTCATATTTTGTCTTGCATGATATAAATTGCTTGTCGAGACTGTGAAACTGCAACGCTTATTGTTAAGGTAGTTGGATTACGACCATGTTATGTCTATTAATGGGTCAAATAGTGAACTCAACCTTCTAGCATGACAACCCAAGTGAATTTACGTAATAAAACATACAACACATGCTTGACTATATCACACATATAGCCAACAACACATCGATCTTTCCTTATTTATAAATACCCATACTGAATATAATAATTATAAATGGTAAATTTTCAGTGATATTTCGTATTCAATATCCAAAGTGTACGAAAATCAATTCATGTATTAACCAATGTCAAAAGTCAGTTCGTTGAAAAACCGCTCATCAATTACCCAACTATGCCTCCGGGAGACCAAGAAAAGGCCATGAATTCCATAATGTATCTCCAGCAAGTTTTCAATGGCCCCATTTCGATGAAATAATTCTGCTGGCATATTTTTGTGACAAAAGCAATCGGATCGAAAGGTATAGGTCTGCATATCCAAATCAAATGTGGGAGACGGGCACTAGGTCCTTTTTTTTCGAACTGCTTAATCAAACCAGAAATAGAAAATTGGACAATACACATCGATTATTTTGGTGTGTCCATCCAAACAAAAAGTGGATAAATGGCACATTACCGTATTTGTTCCAGCCAGTGTATCCAGGTGCCAAATCGGACATTAGTCAAAAATTTCCTATAGTATATTCGAAGAAAATGTACACTTTTTGGGCTGGCAATAAAGAACAATAACCCAAATTATCATTATGAAAGCTTATCATGATGAAACAATAAAAAACATAAAAGTTGTTGTTTTGTTAAATGGCGATTACAGAGTAACTGTGTCAGCGGATGTGAATATGTATCGCAAAAGGAGTAACGATTTGTTAATCCGTGCCGCATTCCCTAGTTGTTTTGTTAAAAATTAATTTTGTGGGTCAACTGTATTAGTGTAGGTTAATATATATCGCGAGAGGGGGTAACGAATCGTTACTGCCTGTGTATTACCTGATAAAAAGACAATGTGAAAAAATATAACATACAATACAAATATATGTTTTGTTAAATGGCAATTACAGTCCAACTATATGAATGTATGTGAATTATATCACAAAGTGAAACTTGGCAGAAACAACAACAGTATACACTACAGGTGATAGTTACCATGAATGTCCAAGTTATTGTAGCCTCACCAGCGAACAGAGATTATCGTGGTGCCCAGCACGATCCACTCGCAGATGACCTTGACCAACAAGGCCGAGTCCCATCTCTCCACGGGAACCAGGAAGAATTTCGTCGGGTCGCCCCTCCGCATCCCTTCGAAAATTCACTGACTATGAGCCTTGCATCCATTCCTGTTCTTCCGCTTGCCTATGTGTTTCCTATATGACAGAAACCAGTATATTATACACACTTGGTGACAACATTTGTACCAGTCGATAACGCCCATTTTCTCCGAGCACTGCCACTCGATGACTATCATCTGCTGTCGCAGGTACTTTATGAGGCACCAGAGAAAGCAAAGCTCGATGATCTTGCCAGGAGACATGTTTGAATCGCCGACGATGCTGCCTCTCCTCGCCGAGACTTGACATTACACTTTGTCCTGTGGTTCATTAATATTTTACACCAGTAAAACTAACCCCTATGGTCGACGAGTTCTGCTTAGCCTTCACCGCAGCATTCGCACCATATAGATGGCTTGAAGATGTATTCCTGGAGAAATGTGTTTTCGTTGGGCGATGAATATATGACTCTCTTGTGTTCAACATTGTTACCCTGCAGCCACTACAAACATTTATTTCTTGGTAATTCTCTTGGATGCACAATTCAAAACATTCGATGTTATTCTTTGATAGGCTGTATGGTATAAAGCTGTACACTCAAAATGGCACTGATGAGTGAAGTAAACAGTTTTCACAGATACTCGATATGGCTAGTATTCTAACTGTGGTTTTCCCATTTAAGTATGCAATACGGAAGAATTACCGTATTACAAAATCTCAAAACTTTCTTTTGTAGCATCTGAACATTTTACAAGTCCGCCAATTCCAGTGCCAGGCATGTTGACTAGGCACAACGTATCGTATTTCGACTGATACTTTTTTATAAATCAGATTAAATTACCACATATCGTCTGCACCAAAATTCTTCTGCGGTGAAATTAGGTATCCATACATTCAAATATACATTTTGTTCACATTATGTCAATCATAATTTCTATAGGTTTGTCACTTTGGATCTGCTTTCATAAAAAGTCAGCATGTGAGATGGCACAACTCATTTGTATAATATCCCAAGAAATGCAAGCAATGTTAAGATACTTGACTTCATTACATACACAAAACTACTGCTACCTTAGTTTTGTATACGAATAGAAAAGTTAAGCTGGATAACATGACAAGCCATAACACAAATTCAAGATAATATGTAAACAAATAAACTGGATTGAAAAAGGATGAAATAGTACTCATAGTTATATAAACAAATAAATACTACAAGAAATGAACATGTTGGTGGCCAAGATATATTTTAACAGAAAATAATTAAAATCTCAACAAACTGCTTTTGACATGAGTAGTATGGACAAATTACTGAGTATTGGCTGAAAATTATTACGTTTCTCTCTTGAGCTGTATAAAAAGGTGTCAAAATCATTCAATTAAAATTATATATGCATCTCACAATATAATTATAAGATAACATTTTATCTGGAACCACTGACAAATCTGCTTTTATTAAAAACATGTATTTATGATTTCAATGGGTTATTTCTTATTAATCAAAAAAATATATTTCCGAGAGACATTTTCAAGATCAAAAATTAATTATTTTTACACTAAAATTTTGCGATGACAACTAAAGTGAAGAAACAGTGTTCATATCAGGCCTGTGTTGGATCTCTAGTCGCAGTGTGACCGCCTGCAGAACAGCCCACTGTCACCGGCTTTTCTCCCCGATGTTTGACGTGGAAAATCCTGCGCTCACACAAGAGGCCAGAATCACAATAAATCCGGATCTTGAACGGATGATGCATTACGGCGGAAACAAGAGGTGACGATCAAAGCTGAAAAGAAACAATAAATTTGCTTTTTCACTTTCAGTGGGTAATTTGTTTTAACTTTTAAAAAGCTAAGACGAAAAACTAAAACCCTCTGAAAAATACAATAAAATAAACGCGAACATACCTTATATGAGAAATCACAGTGAAGCCTAAATAGGAATACGTAGTGATTTATTTACCCATACTGGAGGGTAGAAACACTACCTCACTGGCGGTGCATACTAGCACTCGGTGGATCCCATCACACCAAAATAAATACCAGCAACACTACTTCTTCGACGTCGCCTGTGCTACTCTACACGAAGACAACTGACTACATGGTAGTCGGTTAGGAGCACCCTGTCAACTACATGCTAGTCGCTCAGCACAAGGGGAGCTTATGTGAGCACGCCAACTAGCACGTGGTGATGACCGGAACTAAAAAGTTTAGTTCCGAGCCTCCTGATAGGTAGCGCGGAGATGCACAGAGATGCTCGAACGACTGTCAGGTTGGTCCAAGGACTCGCTCAGGAGGAACTAAGTCCTGACTTTTTCTTGTAAGACAGCGAACACAACTGCAGCCTGCAGCGGTTCTTGCCGAGGTCTGCGGGGGATGAAATGAAATGCTAAAACGTGACAGAAAGTTTAGGGTCAGCAGTGTGCGCTTCATGTAGCAGGCATGACAGTCGACGAACTTTGCGCTAAGGGGCAACATGCTCGAATAGTTAGCCGCCTGGATCTGGCCGTGACACAGAATTAACTTGTAAACCTCATTCCAAACAACCTATAGGCGAGTGTTCAGAAAACCCATATGTTAAGATCCCTTAAAATTCGTTGCAGTTATCCAAGTTCGATTCCAAAAGAATAAGAAATGCAAAAAATTTCTAATCGTCCTAACACGGCCAAAATATCAGGTTGATCACGAATAATGAACCCAAATAACTAAATTTACCTCAAAACGGTAAATAGACCAAAACATTGTAAATCGGCCCCAAAATATAAACTTTTAAAGTGTGCACTTGGCAATCTCTAGTCTAGCTAGAAATCCATAATTACCTCAGAGAGACATTAATCAAAGAAAGACTGTGTGAATGCCAAAATCGAAATATAAAATTTTTATCAAAATCCCTATTACTGCCTTAAAAATTACTAATAACTTCATATTGCGCTAAACCATACCTGCAATGCTGACACAAATATACAAAACTATAACAAAACTTACTAAATTCAGGGAAACTGAAAAATTATATGCCCTAAAATAATAGCAAATATTCAAAATGGCACAACATGTGCATTAAATACTAAGTTTTCCCTCCTAAGACTTGGTATATGTTTACTCAACATTCAATCACTTCAGACCAGTTTAGGAAATTCAAACACAAGCTTAACAACTTCACATCACGTGAATTCAACATAAAGGGTTAGGCCACTTCGAATTTTCAGGAGAGAACTTCCCAGATAGCATAAAAGCTTGCCATTTGACATGAATTTTCCTTGTCGGGCAAACTTGTCATATCATGTGTGACTGAAGCTTAATTTAGGCTAATTTTATCATGACTAGCACATACGTGCTGATGGCAAGCTTGTGGATATGGCTTGAATTATGCTTTCAGCTTGCCAAGGCAAATTTTACTAGTCAAACTTCCAACAAACTTGACCTGCGGAGACTAGTTAGCTTGATTCAGACTTGTTGGCTTGCACAGCAGGCTTGATGCTATCTCACAGACTTATCATGACAAGCTTGATTCAAGTTTGGCTCAAACTGATCATGCTATCGGGTATGTACATTAGTGTGAGTAGAGGGAGCAATACTCCTGATTCATCATTCTATCTAGCTCGTGGCAATTTTAATTCCCAGTACCCACTTCCCATGCCCATCTACCCTCTCCACAGCTCTAATATCACTACAATATCACCCTCACTGTCTCCAACCCATGGAGAAGAAACCTTTAAATAAAGAAATTTATTTCAGATGTTACTTTAAATAAACTTACGGAAATCCATTAAATTTTATATACATTGGCCAGTTTGTAAATTAAATGCAAATTATCTAGCATCATAAATATTAAAACACGCAAATCAATAATGCTTTGAGGGTATATGGATTGAAAGCAGCGTGGAGCGAAACCATATAATTTTTTCTTATCAAATAAGTCTTTCCTTACTGCTTTCTTGTATAAGAGAATTTATGTTTATTGTTTTTTTTTACATTGGCCTTGTATTGTTTCTCGTATATGTATTGGATATCTTTCTGCCCTAAAGGGTGGATTATTATTACTAGTTTCTAACATAATACAGTGCAGTATAACTTGCAATCACCTTGCCGTTCACATTAAGTAGTCTAATAAAATTACCTATTATTTCTGATATATGTTTCATTTATAAAGGGATTCATATGAAATTAATTATAAAGTTGTATATCAGATTTTTGATTCCAGAAAATTAGTTTGAGAAAATCCATAACCCCAAAATTGAATCATTTCAATAAACCAACACTATTAAAATAATAACTATTACATTTTAAATTAATAGTTATTGTGTTAATCAATTAATTTTAAAACACAACGCGATTATAAAAAGATTTTGAATAAATAATTAATATATTTATAATTATTATATTGAATAGCTATGTAAACTTATATGTATATATTACTATAAAATTTAGTTTGTAGTTGTATATATGATAGAATGTTGAAGTGAGGGTAAAATTTTGTAGTAATATTCACAATAAATATGACTTTAAACATTGACATAGCCACAAATAATTTGTTTAGATTATTCATTTAGTCAGTGTTTCCAAAGATTAGTTTATTATGCAATTTTAGATTATGCAATTTCTTGTAACAATCGAATAAAACCATTTCCGTTAGAAAATTGAATGTTCCAAGAAACATTTGGTGTTTCTATAATTTTTCTAAAATTGCATGTCAACTCCAAATCTGGAGCCTGTCAAAATAATTTTTAAGTATTTCGATTTTTCTTTAATCGCAGCTAAGCTACATAATGGGAACTTATTAATTTTAATGTAGTAGTAGTTGCATAATTGAGAAACAATTTGAATACAAAGGTTGGATTAGAGTGGCAAGTATCCATACTTTTTTACTTTAAATGTTGTCACTCCATTAAACAAAGTGTTTGTTTTCTAGAGTTTGTAAATAATCAGACGGAAATTCGAGTCAAGGACGTGGCCTCTGTGTGTACTGCAGGACTCACACACGCTGGACTACATCGAGTTCCAGCCCGTCATGACGAACATCACATTCCTGAGACTGGTGAGTCCTTCCAGCCCGGAGATGCAGGAGGCAATGAAAGACTGGAACAATCGTGACTGCAGACACGTCACACCGGACAACATGAGGGTGAGTTTCATACACAGAGCTCTCGTAATAATTGGCACCTCTCCCATTACAACGCGGTAGCCTTGCCTGTGGTTGTGCGTGGGAAAAATTATGAATGATGCCAGTCCACAATTTTAGGACATCAAGAACTATGAAAACTTAACTTGTCAGAAATACACAACTGATGTTCTTTACCAAAGCATGTTTAATGTATGGATTCAGCAACAAACCACTACAACAGTTAGCATTCATTGTATTAATAAACTGGCAACTAAGTTCTCATTGTTTTGGGCATCACAAACGACGACGTTCAAAAATAAAGCATCAACTACGTCATAGTGTACCATCTATTGAATACCCCTACCTCCACGTTCAGAGAACAGCATTCAAATGCAGCTTTCAGTGCGGCTATGGATGACTTCTTTGGGAACAATGGAGCTTATCTTCTCCTGGCACGATGTAAAATTTACAAATAAAACTCTAATACAGCAATGGCCATACCCTATTTATTTTTGCTGTCATGGTATGACGACACTTACTGCGTAACTGTCTTGGCGAAGCGAAATGGTATTATCTAATTCAAAATGTTGCCAGGGCAGTCTTTCGAATGGTTGTGACTGTCTTTACACAATTCAGGTCAACTGGGTGACTGCGAACTGCCCACAGTGGAATTAATATGGTCTACATATTGCAGTTAATTGAAGCAAACTAACTCCAGAGAGAAAAGATATGAACCAAAAAGACCATGAAAAGAAGCAATATCAGATTATTATACTTATGCATGAATATACAATAACTGAAATTCATTTAAAAAGTAAACTTCATTTTTCGCTTATGATATATTATCCTCTTCGCTATAAAATAACCTCTTTTCTACGAGTATGTAATATCGTGGTTACGTAAGAACAAAGAGTTAGAGACTTTCACTACTGAATAATAAAATACATTTCATAATACACCAATTTGCAAACATAATTGATCTCCATAAACGAATCGCACGAGTACAATGAGAGTTACCACACAGTATCATACTTGCCCGACATGTGTCCCATTTGCGTTTAATGTGGTTTATTAGCGCGGATGTGCCACATATCCCTCCCATTCCTCACTCATAGGTTCAATGCACCGAAGAAGGCCTTATTAGCAGTGTGCCTTTTCTCAGGTGGATGAGTTTGAAAGAGGCAGCATAGTATGCCTCCGAGAGTCAGGTTGGAAGTTTCTGCTCATTGCTCGCCACTTGAACAGTTCTGCCTACACTGTGAGTCGGTGTTGGACACAATGGGGATACAAGGGTACACACTCGTGTCAAGAAGTCTCGGGTGGACCTTTGTATGTTCGGTTCATTGAGCGACAGACTGTAAGCACTCCACGACCGTCGGTGTGCACAATCCAGAGACATGTCACGGCAGCTGGACATACGCCTACATCACTGATACCACATCCAGGCCGCTCTCAGAGCGGCATCTGACGTCGCGGCATATCTTACGTCTACCTCTACGACCTGAGCATCGCCGAGTACATGTGACCTTCTTCCGGAACGGGCAATATGGCAGCTTGAGGATTGGTGAACAGTGGTATTCAGCGACGATCTATGGTTCTATCTGAATATGGACGACCGCCGAACTTGAGTCTGGAGACACCCTTGCCAGCGCTGTGATCCACGCTTCATTGTAGAGCGGCACACCGCCCAAACAAGAGGTGTCATACTGCTCGTAAAAATAATTGCATGACAAATGTCTTGAATAGGACCAATAAATGTTTTTTGAGTACCAAATGTAAATGGGCCTCAGGTTCGCATGTACGCCAGTGATGAGCTTGTCACAGTACCAGGTGAACATGTCACTCCCAACCCACTGGCACTGAGGACTGACTGGATTTTGTGTGGTGTAATATTTTAGTAACTGCGGTTGATGCTTCGTGTTCTCGAAATGTGCAATAGCCATATATGGTCACACCTGTGATGACAATATGTAGTGCTTAACTTTTATCCAGGATGTAACTACTATGTGCGAGGCTGGTCCAGCTGTATATTTTGGTTGCAGGTGGCACCAGCCTTGATGTACGACGCCGTGTGTATGTTCGCAATCTCCCTCAACAGAGCAGATGCCGCTCAGCCAATAGAAACAGAGTCCCTGAACTGCACACAACCTGAGGCCTGGTCTCAAGGCGAGCATGTCAACACCTACATGAAAATGGTGAGTAGCTTTAACTATCTTGTAAGTAGCTGCCTGTTCTACAATGCAATACATGCCCTGGCATGCTTGTATTACAACAGTATTCACCAGTAGCGACGAATCGGGTGGCAAAGCGGCAGTTGCCCCTTTACAATCTTGCATGCATTATATCAGTTAAACCATCTAAAACTAAGTTTGTTTTTGTTTTTTGTTTTTTTTTTTCAAATTATCATGTAAACTTTTTATACGCATTTTCATAGGTTGGCAACTAAGAAGAAAGACAGTACTCGCATATATTGTACCGAGGTGTTATCTCAAGCCACAATTTATAAATATGTTGCAAATACTCTACCAACATAACGATGTGAAATGACAGCAGAAACTAAAAATTTTACAGACAACATTTAATGTGTAATTTGTACTTGTCTAGGACGCATTATTTTTAACGCTATAAATATATTAAGGATTAATTAATTGTAATGTGACCTTTTTCAGCAATTTCGCGATTTTTCGTGGAGACAATTTTAATCACGTGAATTTTCGCATCCCTAGTTATTAGTATCTGTGCAGTTGTGAATGTTATAGTGTTCTCTGTGTTCTTCTCGGCTGCTCGTTCAGTTGTCAGTGTCGTGAGTGAGAAAAATTAAGAAAGGTGCTGAGAAAACTCCTTGCCATCCCTTCTCCTCAAACAACTTTTGCCACCCAATCGCCGCTATTGGCATCCATTCTTGAGGCGGCCAAGTGTAAGGAAATTGCTATGGTGCCACAAAGAACCACAACGAAAATCGCTTGACTATAGATTTTTGACATAAAAAGTGTAAGTTTTTAAATATGAAAAACTGCGTGGTACTTTTTCTTAATACATTTTTGAGTAGCCTTTTAAAAAATTATAAGTAATAGAAAATTTATATTTGCTATTTAAAAAATTATATATTCAATTTGTATTTACAATTTTACAATGGAAACGAATTTTACTCTTCAAGAACACCAAATTATTTCACCAATATATATATATATATATATATATATATCACCATTTCAGATTTCGTTTCTTTATGTTTCATTAATTTCTAACTCACCATGTTTTTTCACCATTTCAAATTTCGTTTCTTTATATGTTTTATGAATTTTTAACTTACCGTGTTTTTTTTTCCAAATGAGTTGTTTTACATTGCGATGAATGCTTTTTTGAAGAGAAAAAGATTTTAAGTACAAAGTTTTAATTGAAAGTAATGTGAATTTTTAATTTATTCATACTCATTAGTACAATACAAATAAAAATTTAATATTTACATTTAACCTTAATTGTTAATGTTGATTGTTCATCGTTCACGTTAAAAAGTCGTCATCTAAATTCCGCATTAATCATTTACATTCTACCTCCATCATAACAATTTAATCAACTGTTTAAAAGTTTTCCCTTTGGGTCCCTTACATCGGAATATACTATTTTAACACAAAAATTGCATTTGTTCGTGGTTTTTTGGTGTTCTTCCTATGTGATATACAACTTATGTCATGGCAGTTTTCCAGCCATTACAAAATTTGAAGAAAAAAAAACATTAATACTGAAAATTAAATTTCAAAAATCAATAACACGATACTATTGTTGTTACGCCAGGTAGTTTGTGTTACATAGACTTAATTCAGTGTTCGACGGAGCAGGCTAAAACTGTTACGTGCAGGTCAAGTGTGGTGATTGGTAAAATTATCATGGTTCCTCAACTCTACTTGTATATGTTGTACCTTTGTACATATATACTTCCAAAAGTTCTACTCCACACCTTGCTATTGTCCGATGTGAATTCCGAATTGCTTAAGACATGTCTCTGCTAAGTAAATAGGTTCCAGTGAGTCTTCAGTCCCTGATTCTCGGTAAAGCTTTCACTTCTTTAGGCAGTATAGAGGTCTAAGTTTCAGCGATCACGTCTTGTTGTGCTTAAGTAAATATGCAGAGGCTCGGGCTTGTAACACTCAGGTGGTGCACTGGCAGAAACAATACCTTAATGTCGCAGTACACAGTGAACGCTATTTCCTGAACGTCAGCCCCAGAGGGTGGCCATTGTTCTCAGACTACAGATCTTCAACATCCTCAGCCCCATTAAGAGGACAGAGACCACTGAGTCACAATTTTGGATACCCGTGGCCACTCCCCGAAATACGAAATACCCGACCGCCAAGTTGAATTTTGTACAACTGTACAGATAACTGTAATCGTACGAGTTAAGAAATTATTTATATAAATATAATGTGCATCTCTCCCTTCAGTTTAGAAAAAGGAATAGCTTGAAATACAACTCATTCCCTTTTATTACATGTTATTGTACAACCTTTCCCTTAGAATCAAGTAAGCACACACTATATAATAAAGTAGGTTTGTTCAACAACAACTTGACTTGGTGTATTGGAGCTGGTTCTTCTGCCTAGAAAAAGAGACATGGTCATCAGCTCGCAGCCTCTATCGTTATTACAGGAGTCGGCCTCCCGTGGCGCAGTCGGTTGGCGCGCCACCGATCTGGGGTGTGGGAGGCTCTGGGTTCAAATACCGAGTAAAGCATGGGTGTTAATTTAAGTCGGGTTATAAGTTAATCTGTAAGCCGTCCATTACTAAACTACCAAGCGTAAAATCGGGGGACGTTAAAAGGCCCTTTACAATCCAATAAAATACAAAGTTATACCAGGAATGTTCGTATCCGTTATGTCTGGACAACACCAACCACATGAAACATGTGAAGTATTGATAATCTTGCTGGTTGATTAACACACACTTGTTCTTCATCAGATTGAAGGAACACGATGTTGGACGAGATGTGCAAGGCATGGGGACCAGTATGTTAATACCGAGCCGCGATATTTCCATTGCAAACGATCTCTAGTCAGAAGAATAAGGCCTTTTTCACACGGGGCCGCGATGTTGGCGACTCCAAGAAATTTGGTGGCGCCATGATAGTGAATCTTTACATTATTGCAACCATCAGCAAAGACATCAACAATGGACCAGTACTGACAATGGAGTCGGAAGAGGCAGTAACGCTAATTGTTTTGTGTTCACGTCTACACAGACGCCGTAAAAGACGTAGACTTTGGGTGCACCCTATACTAAAAGACCGATCAATCAAAGGTATCTTCTATATTTTGTACAGTGACCTTCGTGAGCATCCCCACAATTTTTTAATGATTATGTGAACTTCTTTTGATGAGTTGCTACGTTTGTTAATTGAAAATCTTAATGGTGTGGACACTAATATGATGAAATGCATACCAGGATGGGAACCACTCATCGTCACTTTGTATTAAGAAGAAATTTAAAATAAATTAAGAATTATTTAAAAACTTTATACATGATATGAATGTCATCCATTTGCCCTGAAAAACCTAAAAAAAATTAGCCGCTGAAAACAACAAATTAAGAATCACAGCTGTACTGAGATGTGGGAGAAACTGCCTTCGGAGACTAAAGATACTTGCACTGGGTTAAGGGAGAAGATGCCTTTGGAGAATTAAGACAGCTGTACTGGGTTACAGAAAAGGCTACCTCTGGGGATTGAAGACCGGTGTTCTGGGTTAAGGAAGAAGCTGCCTTTGGAGACTAAAGTCAGCTGTAATGGGTTGAGGGAGAAACTGCGTCTGGAGAGTGAAAAAAGTTGAACCAGGTTAAGGAAGAAGTCCTCGAACGCATCGTCCGAGGACTAAAGATTGCTTTACTGGACTGAGGGAGAAACTGCCTTTGAAAACTGAAGACTGGTGTACTGCGTTGAGGCAGAAGCTGCCCATGGAGACTGAAGACAGCTGACCAGGTTGGAGGGAGAAACTGTGTCTGGAGACTGAAGAGAGCAGTACTGGGTTGAAGGAGAAGCTGTCTCTGGAGACTGATGACTGCTGTACTGGGTAGAAGGAAAAGCCGTCTCTGGAGACAGATGACTGCTGTAATGGGTTGAGGGAGAAGCTGTGTCTGGAGACTAAAGTCAGCTGTCCTGGTTTGAGGGACAAACTGTGTCTGAAGACTGAAGAGAGCAGTACTGGGTTGAAGGAGAAGCTGTCTATGGAGACTGCTGACCGCTGTACTGGATAGAAGGAGAAGCTGCATCTGGAGACTGAATACAGCTGTACTGGGTTGAGGGAGAAGCTCCCTTTGGAGACTGAAGACAGGTGTACTGGGTTGAAGGACAAGTTGCCTCTGGAGAATGAATACAGCTATACTGGGTTGAAGGACAAGCTGCCTCTGGAGACTATGACCACTGTACTGAGTTGAGGGAGAAGCTAACTCTGGAGATTGAAGTCTGCTGTACTGCATTGAGGGAGAAACTGTGTCTGGAGACTGAATACAGCTGTACTGTGTTGAGGGAGATGGTGCCTCTGTAGACTGAAGACAGCTGTACTGGGTTGAGGGATAAGTTGCTTTAGAGATTGAAGACAGTTGTACTGGGTAGAAGGAGAAGCTGTCTCTGGAGATTTAAGTCTGCTGTACTGGATTGAGGGAGAAGATGCCTCTGGAGATTGAAGACTGCGGTACTGGGTTGATGGGGAAGCTGCCTTTGGAGACTGAAGACAATTGTACTGGGAAGATGGAGAAGCAGTCTCTGAAGAATGAAGACTGCTGTACTGGGTTGAGGGAGATGCTGCCTTTGGAGACTGAAGAAAGTTGTACTGGGGAGAAGGAGAAGCTCTCTCTGGATATTGAAGTCTGATATACTGGGTTGAGGGAGAAGCTGCCTTGGGAGACTAAAGACAGTTGTACTGGATTGAAGGACAAGCTGTCTGAAGAGATTGAAGTTTGTTATACTGGGTTGAAGGACAAGCTGTCTCTGGAGATTGAAGTCTGCTGTACTGGATTAAGGGAGAAGATGCCTCTGGAATATGAAGACTGCGGTACTGGGTTGAGGGAGAAGCTGCCTTTGGAGACTAAAGACAATTGTACTGGGAAGATGGAGAAGCGGTTTCTGGAGATTGAAGTCTGCTGTACTGGGTTGAGGGAGAAGATAACTTTAGAGACTGAAGACAGTTGTACTGGGTAGATGGAGAAGATATCTCTGGAGATTGAAGACTGCTGTACTGGTTTGAGGGAGAAGCTTCTGTGGAGACTTTAGACAGTTGTACTGGGTAGAAGGAGAAGCTGTCTCTGAATATTGAAGTCTGCTGTACTGGATTGAGGAAGAAGATGTTCTGAAGACTGAAGACAGCTGTACTGGGTTGAGAGAGAAGATGCCTTTGGAGACAGAAGACAGTTGTAATGGATAGAAGGAGAAGCGTCTATGGAGATTGAAGAATGCTGAACTGGGTTGAGGGAGAAGCACCTTTGGGATGAAGGGAGTTATACTTTGGGAAAAGGAGAAGCTCTCTCTGGAGATTGAAGTCTGCTGTACTGGGTTGAGGGAGAAGCTGCCTTGGGATTCTGAAGACAGTTGTACTGGGTTGAAGGACAAGCTGCCTCTGGAGACTGAATACAGCTATATTGGGTTGAATGACAAGCTGCCTCTGGAGACTGAATATAACTATACTAGGTTGAAAAGGACAAGCTGTCTCCAGAGATTGATGACCACTGTATTGGGTTGAGAGAGAATCTGCATTTGGAAACTAAAGAGAGTTCTGGGTTAATGGAGAAGCTGAGTCTGGAGATTGATGACTGCTGTACTGGGTAGAAGGAGAATCTGTCTCTGGAGATTGAACACTTATGTACTGGGTTGAAGGAGAAGTTGCCTCTGGAGATTGAAGACAATTGTAATGGATTGAAGGAGAAGCTGTCTCTGGAGACTGAAGTAAACTGTACTGGGCTGAAGAAAATATACCTCTGGAGAATGAAGACATCTGTATTGGGTTGAGGGAGAAGATGCCTCTGGAGACTGAAGACAAATGTACTGGGTAGAAGGACATGCTGCCTCTGCTGACTGAAGAGAGCTGTACTGGGTTGAGGAAGAAGCTTTCCTTGGTGACTGAAGACATCTGTACTGGGTAAAAGGAGAAGATGTTTTTGAAGTATGGAGACAGCTGTACTGGGTTTAAGGAGAAGTTGCCTCTGGAGACTAAAGTCATCTGTACTGGGTTGAAGGAGAAGCTGCCTCTGGAAACTGTAGAGAGCTGTACTGAGTTGATGGAGAAGCTGTCTTTGAAGACTGAAGACAGTTGTACTTGGCAGAAGGAGAAGCTGTCTCGGGAGACTGAAGAATGCTGTACTAGGTTTAGGGAGAAACTGTATCTGGAGACTGAACACAGCTGTACTGGGTTGAATTAGAAGCTGTCTTTTGAGAATGATGACAGCTGTACTGGGTTGAAGGAGTAGCTGCTTCTGGATACTGAAGACAGCTGTACTGGGAAGAAGGAGAAGCTGCCTCTGGAGACTGAAGACAGCTGTACAGGGTTGATGAAGAAGCTGCCTCTGTAAATTGATGACAGCTGTACTGGGTAGAAGGAGAATCTGCCTCTGGAGACTTAAGACAGCTGTACTGTGTGAAAGGAGATGCTGTCTTTGGAGACTGAAGACAGTTGTACTGTGTAGAAGGTGAAGTTGTCTCTGGAGACTGAAAACAGCTGTACTGGGTTGAAGTAAAGCTGCCTCTGGAGACTGAAGACAGCTGTAGTGGGTTGAGGGGGAAGCTGCCTTAGGAGACTGATGGCAGCTGTATCAGGTTGAGGAAGACGATGCCTCTGGAGACTGAAGACAGTAGTACTGGTTAGAAGTAGAAGCTGTCTCTGGACGTCTGCTGTACTGGGTTGAGGGAGAAACTGTGTCAAGAGACTGAAATCAGCTGTACTGGGTTGTAGGAGAAGCTGTCTTTGGAAACTGAAGACAGCTGTACTGGGTTGAAGGAGAAGCTGGCTTTGAAGACTGAAGACAGCTGTACTGGGTTCAAAGTTTAGCTGCGTCTGGAAACTGAAGACAATTGTCCTGGAATGAAGGAGAAGATGCTTTTGGAGACTTAAGACAGCTATACTGGGTTGAGGGAGAAGGTGCGTATGTATACTGAAGTCAGTTGTACTGGGTTGAGTAAGAATTTGTGTTTGGGGACCGAAGACTGTTTTACTGGGCTGAGGGAGAAACTGCATCTGCAGATTGAAGACAGCTGTAGATGGTTGAGGAAGAATCAGTCTCTGAATACTGAAGAAGGACGATACTGAGTTGAGGGAGAAGCTGCCTTTGGAGAATTAAAATATCTGTACTGATTTGAGGGATAAGCAGCATCTGGAGAATGAAGACAGCTTTACTGGGTGTAGGGTGATGCTGCCTACAGAGACTGTATATAGCTGTACTGTGTTGATGGAGAAACTGTGTCTGGAGACTAAAGACAGCTGAACTGGGTTGAGGGAGAAGCTTTCTCTGGAGACTTAATACAGTTGTACTAGGTTGAGGGATGAGCTGCCTCTGGATACTGAAAATAGTTGTACTGTGTTGTGGGAGACGATAACTTTGGAGACTAAAGACAGTTGTTCTGGGTTTTCGGAGAAGCTTCCTTTGGAGACTGAAGACAGCTCTCCTGAGTTGAGGGGGAACCTGCCTTTGGAGACTGAAGACAGCTGTACTGGGTTGGAGGAGAAGCTGCCTCGGGAGACCGAAGAACGATGTACTATATTGAGGGAGAAGCTGCCTCTGAAAACTAAAATGGAATGATTTTTTGAAAGGTGGCATTTTTTAGTATGGTGAAATTATGACCGGTTAGTTGATACTCTTCGCTATGTAGCTGTTGCTTGCCGCATTCCTTTCTGCAGGTTTTTATTTATGGTACTGATGCCCTATGATCTGAGATGACGTGTGTTGCATTTGTGAAGCATTTTCAATTACCCTCATTATTTTCATACGAACAGAATATTTCAAGTTTTCTGGAGTTTTTTTTCATATGTTTGAGAAGTGACAGTAAAATCAACCTATCACAATCTTCCTCTCTTGACCTTTCTCTTTCTTCTGTAGATTTAATGCCAGTTTGAAGCACATTGGCCAGTTTATTAACATCGGAAGATTCGTTTTCGGTGTTCGACCTCCTCTTGCAGGTGTTTGCCACAGCGATCTCAGCTGTACTTGTTACAGCCTCTTCGTATCCGGAGATCTCATCTGTACTTGTTACAGCCTCTTCGTATCCGGAGATCTCAGCTGTACTTGTTACAGCCTCTTCGTATCCGGAGATCTCAGCTGTACTTGTTACAGCCTCTTCGTATCCAGAGATCCTAGCTGTACTTGTTACAGCCTCTTCGTATCCGGAGATCGTCTCAGCCGCAGCAGCACTTTGGGGTTTTTTTTTTTTTTTTTTTTAGTTTGCGACTTTTTTTTTTTAATAATTAAAGTTGATTGTAGAACACATATGGATTTTTCCTTGATGCAGATGAGCCAAATTTCTTATTTGTCAATCTTCTTTGACACTCCCTGGAAAAACAGTCTCTCAAACTTTTCCACTTTCGTTGCAAAATCCGACCTGTAACAAAAAGAATGAAATCTTACATACTATATGATAATGGAGGGGTTCAATGCCAAAGGTATTGAAATACAATGAAAATTAAATGAGGATAGTTATAGAGAAGTGTCGAAATGCATGGAATAGGGAACTGGAAGATCCCGAGAAACCCCATCGAGCAAAATTAATATCCAGCACAATTCTCACATATGAAAATTTGAGAGTGGGCTAGGCCGGGATCGAACCCGAATCGGTTTGGTAGAAGGTTAGCGCTTTAGCTGCTAGAACACCATGGTCCCAACATAATTAAAAACGAGACAGTTTACGGTATGTTATAATTAATTGAAAATATTCTTATACCAGGTTTGCGCTTATCCTAATATTCATTTTACAGATATCTTGCAAGTGGTTGCTCGATGACTGTTTACCCATTTACTTCCGGCTATGAATATCGACTGTAAGCAACATGATAAAAGAGGTATCTCAAGAGATATGGCGAACACTGAAAAATACCTATTTGTGTGTATCAGATACAGAAAAGTGCATATACGTCGCTGAAGAATTCTACATGAGAGCAAATGATCCAAACTGCATCGGTGCACTCGATTGTAAATATGTACGTGTAATCAAACCTGAACGTAGTGGTTCCATGTATTACAATTACAAGAACTTTTTTCTGTCGTTTTCTTAGCCATGTGTAGCTCACACTATTTTTTTTTGTATATTGACATTTGTGAATATGGCAAAAAAAAAAAGCTATTCAGGGGTTTTCAAGGACAATGCATTATGGGAAGCAATCAAAAACAATGCGTTACATCTACCCACAGCAACACCTTTAACCCAATGGGGCGGGAAGCTTTGCAATATGTCATAGTTGCAGATGAAGCCTTTGGACTTTCTGATCACGTAATGCGCCCTTTCAGCAAGAAACACTTGACATAAAAACTAAAGGTATATAACTACTACCATCATTCCCGAGCTCGAAGGTACATAGTGTACATTTGGAATCATGAGTTATAAGTGGAAGATTTTTCATCGCCCTATGAATGTGGGTATTTCCTTAGCCGAGGACATCATCAAGACATTCTGTATCTTGCACAATTACGTCAGGAGTAGAGATGGCTTCAGATTCGAGGAAACCATTAACATTTATTAGTTGCAAGATGTGGATACCGATTCGGAAAGCAGAGGAACAAGTGCAGCAATACGTATCCGGGACAAATTTTCCGACTTTTTTGTGAGTGAGGAAGGTGCACTACATGGCAAATTCTTGTCATTTAGTTTTTTCATGCATATTTTGTGGACCTGCCACTTATAACAACAGTGTTAACGTTCTACTGAGGTTTTTAAAAATATGGTCTATGTATCAACATTTTCACTAAAATATTATATTAGATGTGCCATGTTTCTACAGACTAGTAATATATAGAATTGTTTCAAATTTATTAAGTTAATGATGACCTGTGACCAATCCCATCCAGCCTGTCTCCAAACTTAGATTTCAGCATAATACTATTATTGGGAGTGCGTAGGTAAGGGAAAATAATTCATTTCTTCTACAAGGTTTCTGTAAGTATTTATAATTAAACATTAAAAAAATTTTAATCAATAATGGAATAAATGCTTCATATTAATTCACAAAAATAACTACCCCATATATATTTTTTTACATAATCACCTTAAAAAATATTTGTGTTGTAAATGTACTTTTTTAATAATGAAGAATAGAGAATTTGAAAGAGTTTTCACTTTTCAAAAGCATTTCCTTTTTGAATGCTTTGTGTCTGCTCAATTACTTATAGGTTAACTGTGATTATATTATGAATTTCTTTGAATATGCTGTATAGATATTCAAATTAATTTGGTAATTATTTATTACGTGGTACATTTAATGGATATGTGTCTCTGCCTTTATATGGTGATGCATATCAAGAAACACGAAGAATTTATGTTTCCATTAATTTAGTAGCACTATGAATGAATTTAGATATTAAAGCGAGATGACTTTGAGGAGTGGTAACAATATTGTTTATGACATAACTTTGTACTCAGCCTTCATGACTATGTTTCCATTAATTTAGTAGCACTATGAATGAATTTAGATATTAAAGCGAGATGACTTTGAGGAGTGGTAACAATATTGTTTATGATATAACTTTGTACTCAGCCTTCATGACTATGTTTTAATTGCATGCTAGTTTGCTTCTAATAATCGTGGTTCGTTATCTAAGTATGGGCAACAATATTTGGAAAAATACATAGACGTGCGATTATCAGGCTGTTTATCAAAATATATACTTTATCATAAACAATAAATTCATAAAATACACTATTTTTTCTACACTTACAAAAATGTATCAATATACATGACAGATGATACACATATATTAAAGTACACAATAATAGCCTATTCACCATGTTTGACGAGCATGCCACACTTATCATACTCATTTTTCTCTGCAATCGTGGCTTCTTCTTTGTTTATAAAAATATTCACCAGTTCTTCCCAGCTCTTCATCTTCATATCTCTGTTCATATACTCTGCGGTAGTCATGTCCCATAGTGCAGGCCTTGAATGAACTTCAACAATAAATCTTTCCGTGTCAAAGTGTGAAAACTCTTGAGCGATTTTGCGAAAAATGTGTCACGCAGTCATGGGTACTCACAGACACAGGGCTGATGAATGACTGGTTGCGCTCCTAGAAACGTCACGTGCGAATAGCTTCATTTAAAACAATGGGGTGAATGGTTCCATTTAAACCTATGGGTTGAAATGGTGGCGACACCATATGAAAGAGACCCAAGTCCATTCTTCCAGACAAATCTTCTTCCTTCACTCTCACGACGTTCGTAGCTTCGCGATCAAACATAATGTTGAATTTAATAGGCGCATGTAGTGTAACTTTCTCGCCAACTTGGTTAATTAACATCGGTTGATGTGATACAAATAACTGCGTATGTCCTTAGTTGAACTCTTTATGTTTTCAATTTCATGAGTCTTTAAATTTTGTCGAAATGCAGTTTGACCAACACAAAAGCTGTTGACATTAAACTGTACTCTCGAGAAGGCTGCAGTGATTTAGGATATCACTGCACCACCTGCCTTGTTAACTTTAAAATGAAAATTAGAAGTTTCCTTCATTTTAGATAATTATTTATAAATACAAATGTTAACCAAGAAGTTTACATATAGGTGAGGGACTGTAAAGCCTTTATTTTAAATTAAAATGTGCAGTACAAAGCTACTCGTAATGGTGCACAGCTATCGCAAATGGCTGTGGCATGTGCTGAAGCGTAAACTAGAGCGAAAGTTTACAGCGTCAAACTCTTTACGGCCAAACGGAGAAGAGGGGGAAGGAGACTGAGGGGGTCTATAAAGCCCTTGTTAGTAGGGTGCCCTTTATGATTATCTTCCCCCTCCCCTCACTTTTTTTGTGATGGGGGATTTATGCCCCCCCCCCCCCGGCCCCGGAAGGTGCATTTTTCGACCGATCTTCTTGGCATTTGTTTAAGTGGATTATTTATTTTCCCCGCCCCCTAGATAAGTTTTTCGACCTCCTCGCCCCCCCCCCCCTATTTTGGGGTTTGCCCCCAGGCTTTGGAAGTTGCATTTTCGACCGATGTTCTTCAATTTTGGTGGAGGGTTTTATTTCTGTGCCCTGTCCTCCCCCGATGGGCAGTCAGGCCCTTCGTAAGCCTTGCACCTTAAGTCTTATGTCTTAAGTTTTAATTTCACCATAATTGCAAAAGTATTTCGGGTGTCGGGATGAGCGAGCGAACACATGCCTAAGTTCCAAGACGACATTTCACCGTAAATAATAATTCGCACAGTTACCTGCTTCACTGATAATGACTCAGCCCACGGATTCCGTGGGTCCGACCTCTGGTTTCTCAATAATCGAGAACAAGATAGTTAAAAATTTGGAGTATGACTGTGTCGAGGCGTGGGTTTTACATTAATACATTTTTTGCAAATGGGTTATGTGTTTTGTGGATATAGAAACTAAATTAATACTACGCATTTCTGGCTTAACTCGACCGACCTAGACGAGATACAGCACGCCAGCACATCGGAGTTACGATATATACTGACCGTAAATTGTCGTCCATGCCCAAAATGTCCACCAGTCATCGCGGGCCGCCACTTGCAGCACGCACATGCGCCATGCCAACTTGAGGCCATTCTCGCATCCGCAGTCTCACACCCAATCGAACGATATCGCAATAATTTCAATCGTGTTATTAGTCACGTAGTTATAGCATTGCAAACATTACATCACCGTTTCCATCCTGATACTGTTCAGAATGAAAACTTTTCTGTAGAGGTGTGCATCTTCTGAGAATTGCTAGTACAATGGCTCGCAATGTAGAGAGAGAGAGTCTCAGGGGAGAAACTTGTCACCTACTGGGACGGGCGTTCCTTCTCAAGCTATGTAGTGCATGCAGCAAACTGTTGTTTCTACAATGTGTACTATAATTATGTATGTGTAATATCATTACAGTAGTAAAATAGTAAAATATCTAAAGAAATCCAGGGATTGAACTAGCATCTATGGCAACCTCCACATTACCCATAGGGAAAATAATGATCGTTAGCAGGCGAAATCACTTCCGATTAGACAGGTACACCGCGTGTTGCGCTATTTGTTTAGTGGGACTCCAGGTTTACGAGTTCTTAAGGTAGCATTGCTTGTGTCTTAAATCAACTTCGTAACTTGTCCATCAGTTATTATTCTCTATCTTGTTAAAGTCTTCAAATAATTGTTATATTTTAACTTATACAACCTCCATTGAACTTCAATCTTCTCCTTAAAAAGACTTAAATAATTCTTCCTATGTCGAATGTTTTCTTCTAATATTTGGAGTCTCGCTGCAGCTGTTGTGCTGCTCTTCAAAAGCCGCCGAGTTTTCCTGACTCTCTTCCTCATTTCTTCTAACAGTCCGTAACTATTCCTTACCCGATACACGTTGGTCACTAGCTCGTGCGACTGTTTCTCTGCAGTTCAGGTTTCTGGGTATCAGCGGTGAAATGTCGTTTGACACGACGACTGGACGTAGGAAGGACGTAGCACTGGAGCTCATGGAGGTATCGCACGCCAAGTTGAGGAAGATAGGCAACTGGAGCATGAACATCGGCATCACTGAGGAGAAGGACTATGGCGAGCAAGTGTCGCAGGAGGCAAAGGCGATGATGCAGAACAAGACCTTCATAGTCGCTTCCAGAATCGTGAGTAACTAAGTTCTATTTTTTTTTTTCGTGCTGCACTCATAAGTGAAATTAAAGTGATAATTCAGTGTTGTTGTTGAGGTAGTCCTATTATCCGCCGTGCCACCTATTGTGAAAACACTAATGTTCATTCCTCTGGCTCACAACATTCAAGTATGATATAAACAGATTGAGAGTCACAGTGATAATGAAAATCCACATGTGGTTCCTACTGGAGGCAGGGTCAGTCATAGATGAAAATAAGCTGGTGCTAACAGGAGCCAGCTGCCCTACCTGAGCCACAGACTGTCACTCCGACCAACCTGGAGAATGGACGAGGCGAGACGAGTCTGGGCCAATTGTGATCCCATGAATAACAGTATTTTTAATGTTAATTTCTGTGTAGACACTAGAGAAAAACAGGCACCAATGTCTTAAAAGGGAACGTGGCATATACTTGTGTGTTGGCCTTGGCCACACTGCATGCTAAATGTAGGGTTGACTCCTGATTCCCCGGAATAGGTACACTCTTAGAAAAACAGTGGCCAACTCTAGCGACGCCTGTGTTTCCTAGTCAAATTGAACACCTTTATGATATATTTCTGAAAATTTTAACTTTTCAGTTCGTGGTAAATTGAGTACGTTTCTTGCAGTTCTATGTGTATCAGAGTACTAACAGATGTAATACTGAAACTTTTAACTATTCCTCTGTCAGGTCTAAAGCAGTGTGGATTTACATGTGAAGCCAAAGGATAAAAACTTATTAGGAAGTAAAAGCTAACAATTACGGTCTAATGTGTTCAGTTAGCTATGGATCATGTATAACAAAAAAAATATCGAGTGTAAAAATTTCAACAGTTCATTAGCTGCATAAATTTCCTATTTATGTTTCTTGATTACGCCTGAATTTGCAATGGAATAGTTACAGCGATTCGCTGTAAGCAAAATTAAAAGATTGCTTCAAAATGTATCCATCCAACCTCTGTTTCTTTGTGATATTGTCGATATTAAAATATTAGCATCTGCATAATTCAGGCTAGTCTTCCTTTGCACCTATAACCACACACAAACGTGAAGTGGGTCATTGAGTACGACTGCATAGTCAGTCTAGCTAGCAGTTGCTTGCTGGCCAAGATAAGAGTGCGGCCAACCCAAAGAGGTGGCAATTTAACTTCAACTGAACTGTACAAATGTGATACAAACTGTGTGCGAAATATTAAATGCTTTTCTCAAAATTTTCAATGTGTTCTCGCAGGACACGAGTTCTTCTCGCAAAACGCAAAGGGGAAATGATGATTAAATAATATTTTAGATACTAGTGTTCACCTGCTGCTCTCCAGCCTCGTGTACTGTCATTATAGATTCCCAAAGGAAAACATGATATACTGATATTTACAACATTCCACTTTGCTCTCCGAGTACTGACAATGCCGAAATACTGAAACGACAATTTTCAGAGTCGGAGGGACTTGACCTGAAAAACGTGTTTTTGTCACCGTAATGATGCGCGATACATCGTGGTTGTTATGCCCATTTTGCACGCCGGACTGTTGAGGATTCGTGTAGCACCAATGAGGAGTACGGAAGGGAAGTTTTCATCTTGTCGCTGTAAATATCAGCTTGTCTCCTTGCTCTTCCTGTATACCTGAGAATGCTAAAGAGACCGTACCTGGACAACACCGACTAGATAGAAGACCTGCGCGCACTGCTGTGACGTCATCACATGATGGCCATTCAGAGGCGGTTACGATTTTTTTTTGTCACGGAAAAAAGTTTGTGAATTTTCAAAGCTCCGGGTTTCATATAGGTACCTTTGTAAAATTGTTCACTGAAATAAATCGTATCTTAAAATACATTACAATTTTTTACAGCTGTATATTCAATGTTTAGGGTCAAAAACTGCTTAAATAGCACCAATTTTGCACATTAAAATCATTAGTTATGACCATTTCCCCACACAATTATGTTGTTACATCCCCCCCCCCCCCCAAACAAAAGTCTAAATCCGCCTCTGTTGCCATCCACCGCTGGCGCGCTACCAGACCGCTGTTAATAAGTTGACGACTGGCATACGTATTCCAGGCTTCACGTTAATTGTGTGCAATTGTTTTTTTATGTGCTATATGCGTGTCACAGCAGACGTTAACAAAATAAGGCGTGTGTTAACCACTGTATTAAAAAACCATTTTTATTCCAGTATTACGTAGGTGCCGATCACCTGCATTTTGCTTCGTAAACGATTGTGTTAGTATTCCTTTGAAAATAATATATTTGTTTACATTATTGGCACACATGAGTTATAGACTACCAGCAAAAAATTATAATTGTATAATGAAACATGCCTATTTGTTAAACCCCCAGCTGTTAATTACAAAGAACACTAAAAACCTCCACTTTCGTGATAAGAATTTTATTCAAAACTAAAACTAAATGTGCATGAATTACGTTATATTTATTACGGAAATGGTAACCTTGGACTCAATCACAGCCGTGACATATTGCCATCATTAACACAAGATTAACTCATTTTAGTTCACGTTTGTTTTGGTCCAATACCAAACCAAATATATCCAGAACCTTAATATTAGCCAACAAATATTTGTCGCGTTATCGCCATGCAAAACTTTTCCAGAGATTCCGTGCTAATGTAGTCTACTTTCTTTGATTTTCGTTCCACATTAACTGGATGTTATTCTTTATATCAGCGCTATTCTTGGAATGTTATTTTTCTCTTAAACGAGTCTATGCACGTTTATCACTTGCCCTGGCTGGAAAATTTGTACATTGATTTTGGATCAACTGTTATTTAGTGGTGTATACAAGCAACTTCAAAGCTCAGAATCATTTTTCTTCATTATATTTTTCATTTCACTTAGGAACTTCGGCATGCATATTCTGCCAGAATCAATCGATTAGCTTAAATTCATTTTTGTGCCAGAAGTAAAAAGTATGGCAATATTACATTTTCTACGTAACGTATAACAAGCAAATCTGTAACGTATTTATTACAAAGGGAAGTGTTATAGTCGTAGGTTGGGAACTAAAAATTATTTTGCCAGCTGAACAACACTATTTTCTGTATAAGAAAAAGAAAGAATATATTTACAGCGTACGTTGAATCCTTCAAAGGTGAAAAGGGGTGTTGGGTTTGATTCCCAATGATGTCTAACCTTGAATAATATTAGCATTCACTACATTTACAGGACCACAAAACAGGAAATGTCCTTAGACCAACTCCGAAACCACTGTGCCTGATCCATACGGGCAAAAATGTTCTGCAATGAATCACAGCTATGCTGGTGGTTGTGGTGTTGAGGTGTAGCAAGTGCCCGAGGAAAGGCCGTTAGATAATCCAAAATAACAGATATAATAACAGCATAGCTAGTTACGAACACACTATCCAACGACGCACGATAATACAGTATATTGAACAAACATGTATTAAGCATTATCTATTTGCTGTAACGGCGTCCTATGATGACTTTAGCTTACAATTTGGCCGCACACTCGCCGTTACCGAGAGAATTCACCACTGAAGCGGAATTTCAAACTCATTAATGCATGGTAATGTTACCAAGGACACTCGAACACTTCTTACGTATTCATTAAGTGAGCCTTGAGGTACAACAAATGCAGTAAATAATCTTAAAGACTTAGCAGATATCAGTGCAGCAAAACTATTATAACACTGATATTACAACAGCACATTTCATTTGTATTACTTATGTTTAGTTTTTAATCCTTTTATTATTTCTTGATTGTATTTTTTTAAATAATCTGCGATATACATTCGTAATTCGTTTCACTTTTTTCTTTTTTTTTTTAAGAAATTACTACACTCTTCGCATTAATGCGATAATTAATAAGATGTAAGCCAACCTTACTATTGTGCAGTTTCGTTGTTCAACTTTTTCATTGTGTACGAATACGTATTACTGTATTAAAATATGTCTTTTAGTGCCATACTGCGCTATTTATTAATAAATAATAGGTACTTGCTATATTCTTTCACCCGCATGTTTGCACGAGCGTTGGTAAGCTTATATATTACATCATTTGCAGCTCACAATTTAGCTTACCTAACAGAGCCTGCTGTGCCAAAATAATTTTCCTAAGGCATTTAAATCATGATTGCACACATAGTATGTACAGTCCCGCCAAAAGTAAGACCATAAGTGTGAACATCAAATTTCCGCAATTTTTTCATAGCCGCGTTAAAGTTGTAATACAGCTACGCCTGTAAAACTTTAATTTTACGAGTTTAATCTTGTATTTCTAAGTAAAATCAAACTTACTCTTGACTGCTGAATGGGCTAGACATTTTCCCGTGGTATAGCAGAAACACATTTTATTTTCTGCTCTTCACCAATCCGATATTTACACACGTGTACTTTTGACCCGTTATTTTAATTACCACTGCCGAGTGGAACACAAAACTTAAATTGTAATTTCTATAGTAAAACGCTTGTTATTGTATATCGTATCCTACTAACTGTTTTTAAAACTAAAGATAATAATCACGGCACAATAAAACGTCAACTCGGACTCAGCTACCTTCAGCGGGAATAGAGTAAAAGAAAGCATTTCCATCTAAACTGTTTTTAAAAATGTTTTATACATGTTCTGAAATATATTAGAACTTACTAATCTACTATGAAAAATGTTATGCAATATATACTTAAGAAAAAATTTTAGTTTTCATTTTTTAATTATTTTAGTATAGATCATTCATTTTAATATAATATCACTAAAGTATATAGAATTTTCAGTTTAATCGAAAAACTTTTTTGTGTTTGGAAAGTGTGTATAAATGTTCTGTATTCGTGGGCGTTCAAGAGTGGAACAGAGTTCCTGGTGGAACCGGCGCTGGCTTCTCCAAACCTCCCCTCCAGGTGGCCGATAAGGTCTACCTGGAGTGCTACTGTCTATCCAAGCTACTTTAGCCCCCACTAACAAAAAGCTAAATCGGCTCTTTTGATCTCAGGTAACCACCGGGAACTTTGCAATTTTGAAACCGCCATGCTGTCCGAAAGTTGTAAAAGAACACTACTACTAATCTACACACTCACACACTAACTAAATACGTGACAGCGCAAATCCTACTCGATTGAAATTTAAGCATGACAGTATTCCCATAACTGCCTTCTCGGCTAAGTGCGTCTGGGTTGTGCCAGACTTAGTTTCGGGGGATGTCCGGTAACCAGTAACATCCCCCTCCACCTCGCCCCCTGACGCAAAGAGCTTGTTACGAAAACCCAAAAATAACATTCCGAATCGGCACTCATGCACACACAGACTCATTCAGTTCCATCGCTGCGCGCTATTCCGCTTTGCCTTGTCAATCTTAATAAAACTGAAACATTTGCTTTCAACTTTGTCCATCCGGTAAATATGAGTGAGCTTTGCTCAGCATGTCGTCTTTTCCAAGGTTGTCTAGTTCGGGTGTATTTTCTACTGGCTGGGCGGTTGGAGGCTCAATGGGAAGGAATTAATTTCTACTTTGCCATATTTGATCCATCCTGTTCGATAGATTCTTCTACTCGAACCATTCCTCCCAGATCCTTCCTCCACCCGCCCCACTACTCCCAGGGGGAGGGGCGTGTCACTTCTGTATGGCGTGACCAAACTGGTGGTAGGATGCCAGCCGAAGCGAAGGACTAGTACCTGACCACAGTGTACCCATTGAAGGGCTTACTGTAATCAAAAGTACGTCTCCCGTATGTGCGGATGGCATCCTGAAGGGCGTCAGATTCTACGAATCTTTCGCCCCTACGCCAGAAGCACTCCTTTATCAGAGTGACCAGCTCTGTATGATTGGTCGGCAGGCCTGCCTGGGAGACGACAAGCCTGTCCACAGTTGCCATTCTAGGAAAGAGAACCTTATCTCCCCCTCCATGATCCTTATGACAAGGGCAAGAGCTGACGTCAACGTGGTCGGATCTTCCAACTTAGTTAACATCGCTCCTCTGATCAGGTCGTTATACAGCCATTGTGGGTCGTTAGGATCCGCTTGTGCAGGCCAGGCCTGTACAGCAGCATCCACCATGTTCTTCTCATCCGGCCAGTCAATTTCAATTGTTTTGACTTCCTCTGGGGTTGCCAACGATTTTCTCATTAGTGCTTTATGGAGGAAGACTTCCCTCTCATCCTCGATACTTCGAGGCTGTTCGGTCCGTACCTCCTCCATGGGCACTCCCGTTGACCATACCTCCCTGGCACGGGACATGGCACAGACAGTTCTCCTTCTGTGCCCTACCTCCCTGGCACGGGACATGGCACAGACAGTTCTCCTTCTGTGCCATACCTCCCTGGCACGGGACATGGCACAGACAGTTCTCCTTGTGTACCATACCTCCCTGGCACGGGACATGGCACAGACAGTTCTCCTTCTGTGCCATACCTCCCTGGCACGGGACATGGCACAGACAGTTCTCCTTCTGTGCCATACCTCCCTGGCACGGGACATGGCACAGACAGTTCTCCTTCTGTGCCCTACCTCCCTGGCACGGGACATGGCACAGACAGTTCTCCTTCTGTGCCATACCTCCCTGGCACGGGACATGGCAGAGACAGTTCTCCTTCTGTGCCCTACCTCCCTGGCACGGGACATGGCACAGACAGTTCTCCTTCTGTGCCCTACCTCCCTGGCACGGGACATGGCACAGACAGTTCTCCTTCTGTGCCATACCTCCCTGGCACGGGACATGGCAGAGACAGTTCTCCTTCTGTGCCCTACCTCCCTGGCACGGGACATGGCACAGACAGTTCTCCTTCTGTACCATACCTCCCTGGCACGGGACATGGCACAGACAGTTCTCCTTCTGTGCCATACCTCCCTGGCACGGGACATGGCACAGACAGTTCTCCTTCTGTGCCCTACCTCCCTGGCACGGGACATGGCACAGACAGTTCTCCTTCTGTTATCGCGTTTGAGCCTGCTCATGTTACAAGTAACACGAGCAAAGCCCTCACGCACAAAGACCACAGGGGGCTCCGTGTACACGGCCAACCAGGTGACTCTCTCTCTCTCTTGAGAACCTTGTCCACTTGACATATACTGTTCTACGTCTATAACTCGCGTTATAGACGTAGACCTAGGTAGTTTGTTTCCCTTTTCTGATATTGCTTCTATCCTGGAGGGGGGTTGCAGGGGTTCAACCCATGCACCCTAGCAGGTTGTTCCAAATTGTCCAAAGATTGTGGGGGATTTGTTGGGCCACCCCCTCAAGAGTGGAACAAAGGAATATTTGAGAAAATCAAGATAATATAGCCATATTAATTACATGAATTTTTTTCTCAGTGATGGGGAAACTTGATATTTGGCCATTTGTAATTGATCATATTATTTTTTGTAACACAAATATTATTCATAATCCTACTATAAATATTCCCGAACAGAAATAACAATCACGTTATCGATATTTTGCACTATATAAAACAGTGATGCAAATAATGGTATTATTGACTGAAAAAATGGCAAAGTTTTCTCAGCAACATTTTTTCTTGGTATGAAATCAATCATTTGTTCATCATTCAACTACACTGTATATTTAGTTTCGACAGACTGTTTCCAGTTTTTATACACAGGTGAAATCTCTCATTCAGTTCAGACCTGAATGTTTTTTCTTTATCATAATAACAATACTGAAACAACGAACGAATTTTGGCCATTTTTTTTTTTAAATTTACATAGCGTAACATTTACGTCATAAGCCTATGTGATTAATTTTGTTAGTACAATACATTTGATACGAAAGCATGATAGATTAGGCATTCTACTCACATATTTGTACTGTATCATACGCTATCAGAATATAATTATTTAAAAACGGACATCTCGCTCGCTACGAGCCAACGTGATTTTATCCAACGGGAACCAATCAGAAACGACAAACACTATAACAGTTTCAAGTTGAACACGTATTTATGTATGTCTACAGTTATGTATGTATATAATTATGTATGTATACAGTTATGTTAATTGTGTACATATGAATGTGAACATAATATCACACGATTATTTACATATGTGTTTTGGACACCAGCTCACACTTATTTACATATAATGTTGAATAATGTTAATTATTAAAACCCCTCCTAGGTTCATAATTATTTTATTAAAAAAAAGTAAGATTTTTATTCATAAACCACCAATCCTAATTATATTTTTATTTTTATTGTGATTTGTGATATTCTATGACATGCTGATATGGATTCTGAGATGAGATTATGATCTAATTACGTTAATTTCAACTTGTTTGTTTATTTACGTGATTGTATAATTATTTTATTTTATATTCAAACACAATTATTTCGTTTACATGTTATTTTGGAAGAGAAGTAATGTTTTAATTTTATTTCAGTTTCTTTTGACCGGAAGTAGTTTCTCGCCAATTAGATCTGGTTTTGAGGAAGTTGCAAGAAGCGAAAGGTCCAGCGGCGAGATTATTCGCTGGTATTTTCGATAGGAAAATCTCCACCATCAACATAAGTTTAGTTGAGATTTTTATCCCCAGATGTTATAGTTTAGATTTTTAGAGCCTACTGGGTGGTGACCGGCCTAAGAAGGCACCGAGGAACTGCAGTGACATCATGTCACAGGCTTGTGGTATAGCCTGCATCCAAGTGACGCTTTAGTCATTCTGCAGCCATCTGATTATTTATTGATCAATTCAAGTGATCTCCAGATACCTAAACTTTTCCTCTTCTAAGATGGCATATTTTCAGAACTCTCAAGTGGTAATTAATATGTTTAATTATGGTAGTACCCAGTAGTCCAGCACTACCGACTAGCTAAGCAACAGAGCAAATTTTAGTTGATAGACCCAACTTCAATCAGTTTGAACTTTGAGATCACATTAACTTCATTTAAATTTCTAGTGTGTTGTTATAAAGAAAGGTTGAGATAATTTTTATTACGAGATTCGAGACAGACATTTTGGACTACCGTAACATGGAGCTCAGGAAACCCGTATCAGGAGGAAAAATGCACAAAATTAAGAACTACTTCTGGGAAACACTAACCTAAATACATTTTATTTTTCAAGTTTATCTTTATTATAGCAGTTTGATTATAATATTTTTTAATAAATTCCATTATCTTCATTAAGTTTTATCTTGTAAGGATGGTGCTATAATTCCAATTTACAGTAATCCTACTTGCAATAACACTAATTGATTTTATTTTCTTATTACACTTAATTTAACTTGAATTCCGCACAATTTTTAATCTTATTAAAGTTTGTTTTCAGACAATTTAATTTCGAATTATAATAATTATTTATAGTTCAGCTTCATACTAATTAAATGTATTTTATCTCGTGGTGTGTGTTAATTTTTCTGCAATTATTCAGTGGCATGTGCATGGGCTTTGATTCTACAAATATTACAGAGTTCCAGATTCCTTGAGAGGTTTACGTGAGGAAAAAGTGTGTTATGCAAAGTGCTAAATGTTTTATCTAGTGTCCTATCCCGTCATAATCATTCTACACACAACTACATGACTTGTAGTGTCATAATAACATCCCATTTTTAATTACACCTTTTCAAAATCAAAGAAGACATATTGCAACTACAAAAATATAACCAGTAAAATTTTATTTATATACTTACTTGAATTCTACACTTTGAAACATGCGTTAAAATCAACTACAAATTAAACAATACGATGTGGTCTATTAGATTGAGCTTATTAACGTCTCCCAGTGTTCTGCCCGAAGTCTTAACAGGAGATGACTTACAAAGTAACTGATGATCTTACTTACCTGGGATTCGAACCCAGAACCTCCAGTACCACAGACCGCGGCGCACCAACAGACTGCGGCATGGGAGGTCGGCGATGTGGTCTATAATCGTAGGATTTATTGGGAATTATTTCTAGAGAAAATCACAGTAAGTCATTCTCCGATGATTCATAAATTGATCGGAGATAAAACATTCTGTCTATTCAGATTGCCCCACAGAGGATTATTAAAAATAACTAGTAAATGCCAGGAGCCTTCAGACCACAAGGTTGCTAGTTAGAATCTCGGTCTGGCCACTGACGTGTGTGTGTTGTTCGCAGGTGTTAATTTAGGTTAGTGTGAAAGACTGAATTTCAATATTTCAGCTAGTATTATGTTGAAACAATACATACCTTTACCCAGAAGTTTCAAAGATGTTACCACGAACTGAGCGAACCTAGCGGAAACACATTTCTGTGTATAATAATAAAACTTATATTAGTTAGAAACTTTAAATAAGAATAAAAGTATATTCATTCTGTTATGAAATAAACTAATCCTAAACATCAGTTTGCCAAGGTAAAGAGTGCGTCTGGGGATTGAAAATTTGAATCGACAATAAACGTAGTTACCTATTGTAAGATCAATTTAAAGTCATAAGAGACTTCGAACTATGTATATTATTTACTAAACTTAGTGTTACATTTTCTGCTGTAGTATTCTTGCAAATGTTTCAGCTTTTTCTTATTTGGTTGAGCACTTCGCTTCCCACTTCCCTTCGTACTGTATCGTTGGTCCATTATTTATTTACGT
Source organism: Dryococelus australis (assembly GCA_029891345.1). Lineage (NCBI taxonomy): Eukaryota > Metazoa > Arthropoda > Insecta > Phasmatodea > Phasmatidae > Dryococelus > Dryococelus australis. The sequence goes on along the minus strand of CM057007.1, from coordinate 88,672,144 downwards.
ATTTGTTTATATTACAGTGCCAACACTTTAAATGAGGCGATAATAATGAATTCCACCCCTGGGGACCTATGCTGGAGTTCTCATTCGTACCTAAACCAACTGCCCGCCGCACTCAGTGGATTGCAGTATTGGCATGCTTGAACACCAACTTGGTCCTCGTATAGGTACGAGATTTGTATACGAACTTTGCCCGTGTGGTTGAAAGCGAGTGAACTCCAGTAATGAATGTTTTCAATTCGTATGGGGCTGCTAGTTCCATCATTCCTGTTACGAGAATGTATTTATGGAACTTGCAACACCACATATATAATTATACAGTAATTATACATACAGTTTCATATCGCAAACACAACGTGCAATTCGTATACAGCAGTAATAGATACGATGGAAATAACTAGACAGCGCTAAAAGTAATAGATTATATTCATTATTAAAGAATTTTAGTTGTATGTAAGTGCAAATTATTTTAATGTATACTTATCAGTTTATAAAATATATAAATGTTTACCAAATGTCTACATTTTAAAAACAAATTGTGTTTATTTAACATTAAACATATTACACAAGTATAATTAAATTTTTTTAAAGTGTATTAATGGAATCGTACTTATATTCAGATTTCTCTGTGCCACCTTTTTAAATGTTGTCGATTTAATCAAATAGCACTAAAATATCTCTTTAAAAATAATAAACTCGTAATTATATTAGTTACGTTTTCGGCTTCTGTGTAGGTATGGTCTACTATTGAAGTTGATTATCTGTAATGTAGTTGGAAGATTTGCTCAACAAATTTAATACCTAAAACCTAAACTCTGCCATTGCCATGTTGGATACAAAAAAAAAGTTACCGGCTATTTAAAATCAACTTAACCCACTTGTCTGATTGGCTAGTCACCGCGAAAATCAAGTCCGACGGGAGAAACCACTCGTATACGAACGCTCGAGTGGTTTCTCCAGCGGAGGCCTGGCCTCCTGAACTGCAAGTACTCTTCACAGGCTTCTGTGGTCCCTCTCCACTCCGTCTGCCCTCTGCAACTTGCACTGTCTCAAATGACATCTCTGTCGACGAGACAGCAAGTCCACTTACCTATGTCATGCTGTCCTACGACCTGACAAGTTTCAGACAACGTGAAATACTCTGTAGTTCAAAGCACGCCTATGTACATAACGTACTTTGCAGTGTTATATATTAAAAGAGATTTTTTAAATTTAATTTAATAATATTAACATTTAGCCAATGGCGAATGTAGTATTGAATCACAAATAAGATTATTTACCCATATAGACAAAAACAATGACTAGTTTTTGATGGTAAAGACACTTTTACTCGTATAACATGTCTGTGCAGAAAAAACTGCGTGTTTTAAGTGGCAAAAATTAATATTCAAAATGGTAATTTAAACTTTTTAAAAATATTATTTTGCAGGTTTTAAGTTCCTTTCGTGTGTCCAGAAAACTGCGTTTCAAAAGAGCGTATAGTTCTCTTGCAATTTGCTAGTAAATATTAACATTGGTGGTAAATGGAGGCGAAATGACTCTCACCGACTCTTAAGATGTTAATGGCATATCACACCGACGTATCGGGATAGCAGATCTACATCTGTAAATATTTGTGGTAGAGGCATGTTGCTATAAAGGCTTCACTACCTGTCGCTGGATAGTGGACGAAAGAAACCACTGGCTCAACTCGTACCTAACAATTAAATAGTCTTCCTAATGTTTGATTGGCTCGTCCAGAATAGCCGACTATGTATGTGTATGGGCACCCTTGCAGGATTATTGCTAACAGTACAATTCGTCTGTGAAGTCCAGATGATTCAAGCGACTGCCAATTCTATGTGCTTGTCACCCTGTGTGTCACAGCAGCCTCATTATTTGGCCCCTCTCAAACTCTATCAGTTGTTCATGTGGCTATCTCCTACTCCTTCTTGCTCACTAATCCCCACTGCATATATCCTGCCTGTTCTGGTAACTGCATACATATGTTACTTGAAGTGTGGCAGCAGCACCCACGTGTGATAAACATATGTACACATCTTAGTCGCTTTATATAATCAACCACCATTACTATTTTCCAACTTTAATGATCATCTAATTATGTTTATATGTATGTGCGTAGGTATAGATAACATACTATTGTTGTTGAATAAGTTTTCTCATTATTCTTGTATCTGGTTGTGCAAAAATTTCTATAGGTAGCCTATTATAACTTTAAATTATTATTGATGACCCACTAATAACACTTTGCATGAAAATCCAGTTGTAATTTTGTCAGAATTCTATAAATCTATTCATGTCTACACTAATTAAAATCTTTATTTATATAATAAATCAGGCAAGGCAATGGAAGTATTGTGAAAAATAATACTTCCAACTTTTCTATAAGTCAGCCAATCAGTAATGTGTGTGTGTGCCTATATATATATATATAATAGTCAATTTGACAAGTTTTCATCTAATTACTGGCCATCTATAATCCAAGCCACTAATGATCACGTTAGTTTTATTTATTCATTGTTGCCAGCTCAATGGGTTTCCTATCAGATTTCGTGGATTTTTAATTCCTACCTAGTGGTAAGTGGATAACCTAGTGGTAAGTGGATGACCTAGTGGTAAGTGGATGACCTACTGGTAATGAGACTATGGTAAGTGGATGACCTAGTGGTAAGTGGATGACCTATGTAGTGGATGACTAGGTAGTGGATGACCTATGGTAAGTGGATGACCTAGTGGTAAGTGGATGACCTACTGGTAAGTGGATGACCTATGGTAAGTGGATGACCTACTGGTAAGTGGATGACCTAGTGGTAAGTGGATGACCTACTGGTAAGTGGATGACCTAGTGGTAAGTGGATGACCACTGGTAAGTGGATGACCTAGTGGTAAGTGGATGACCTAGTGGTAAGTGGATTACCTACTGGTAAGTGGATGACCTAGTAGGTAAGTGGTCCTTGGAAGTGGATGACCTAGTAGTAGTGATGACCTAGTGGTAGTGGAACCTAGTGGTAAGTGGATGACCTACTGGTAAGTGGATGACCTAGTGGTAAGTGGATGACCTAGTGGTAAGTGGATGACCTACTGGTAAGTGGATGACCTACTGGTAAGTGGATGACCTAGTGGTAAGTGGATGACCAACTGGTAAGTGGATGACCTAGTGGTAAGTGGATGACCTAGTGGTAAGTGGATGACCTACTGGTAAGCGGATGACCTACTGGTAAGTGGATGACCTAGTGGTAAGTGGATTACCTAGTGGTAAGTGGATGACCTAGTAGTAAGTGGATGACCTACTGGTAAGTGGATGACCTAGTGGTAAGTGGATGACCTACTGGTAAGTGGATGACCTAGTGGTAAGTGGATGACCTAGTGGTAAGTGGATGACCTAGTGGTAAGTGGATGACCTACTGGTAAGTGGATGACCTAGTGGTAAGTGGATAACCTACTGGTAAGTGGATGACCTAGTGGTAAGTGGATTACCTAGTGGTAAGTGGATGACCTACTGGTAAGTGGATGACCTAGTGGTAAGTGGATGACCTACTGGTAAGTGGATGACCTAGTGATAAGTGGATGACCTAGTGATAAGTGGATGACCTACTGGTAAGTGGATAACCTAGTGGTAAGTGGATGACCTAGTGGTAAGTGGATAACCTAGTGGTAAGTGGATGACCTACTGGTAAGTGGATGACCTATAGATAAGTGGATGACCTAGTGGTAAGTGGATGACCTACTGGTAAGTGGATGACCTAGTGGTAAGTGGATGACCTAGTGATAAGTGGATGACCTACTGGTAAGTGGATGACCTACTGGTAAGTGGATGACCTACTGGTAAGTGGATGACCTAGTGGTAAGTGGATTACCTAGTGGTAAGTGGATGACCTACTGGTAAGTGGATGACCTAGTGGTAAGTGGATGACCTAGTGGTAAGTGGATGACCTACTGGTAAGTGGATGACCTAGTGATAAGTGGATGACCTAGTGGTAAGTGGATGACCTACTGGTAAGTGGATGACCTAGTGATAAGTGGATGACCTAGTGATAAGTTTATGACCTAGTGGTAAGTGGATAACCTAGTGAAGTTTTTTAAAAATTTCAGTGGTGTGTGGTGAACAGTTTCAAGGAAGAAAAAAATATTAATCACTATTACCCAAAAGATGAATTTATATTATTTCTATCATATTTCTGCAGTTTTTACTCATGAATCGATGTTGTTACACCATTATATTTATTTCGAACGTCGTCGTTGCTATTTCAGTGTCTTGCTTCTTGTCACTGCTACAGTTATAGGTACATATGGATTTACATAAATATGTCTGTGTCAAAAAAAATGCATTTTCAAAATATGTTTTACTGATATTTCAAATTGAATTTAATAGTTTACATTGGTACTCTTATTATTCGAAATGTAAATAAAATGTCATAACCCAATGGAAGCTGATGTATTTACACTTGATGCCTATTGCGATTCTCTGTTTGTTGACGACACTGATTGTAAACGATTGTTGTTTGTTTTCTAGGGTCCGCCATATCTCGGCTGGAAGAACCGAAGCGCGTCAGGGAATGACCGTTTCGAAGGTTTCTCTTTGGATCTCATTGACGCAATATCCAAATTCTGGAAATTCAAGTCATACGAGTTCGTCATTGTCCCGGATAATCAACATGGGAAACCGGACAAAGCTACCGGCCAGTGGAATGGGATTATGGGAGAAGTCATCAACAGGGTATATTCACACCCAATTATTTGTGGCTTACCAAAAGAGGTTGACATAATTACTCTAATTCTGCCAAGTTCAAGCTTGTTTTATCATAATGTCGTTTTAAAATGTTTTCTACGAAATAAATAAAAGTCATTTATGCAATAATGAATATTTTTGCAATAATGTAGACAATCAATTCAACATATACGTTAACCGATGAGGCAAAATATTTTTAACTGCAAAAATAACTTTCGTAAATCATTTTAAATTCCATCATGTTACTTAAGCTTTTAACCCATGCGCGTATTTATAACTTCCGTTATTGAAATGAACTAATTCTGTGTATATAACCGTAATAGTATCAGTGTAATTCTTGATAACATCGGCAGCGAATAATAAGTGAACCCGTGTAATAGGCTCTACAGCGAATATTTCCTACAAACAGAGAGCAGTTGGGTTATTTAACGGTCTTTATGTGCTGTAGAGTCACGTGATAAGCTCTCTCTCCCGCAACATGTATTTATATATAAGGAATTGTGTTTGTAAGACATAACTATAAGAAATTCATCTAACGTAGGTACTTTGCAAGTTAGGCCTATACAAAACAAACAACTTACAATATTTCTTGATCTTAATGTACATAACCTGGATATTTTAGGTTGTTTCACAATCGGAAAAGTAGGCACAGGGCATAGGACATACAGCAGAGCATTCTCGTTACCAGAAACCTTTTGCGCTGGTCATTCTTAGTTGAATAGATAAATATCCATAATTTTTAGCCAACGAAATTTCGTGACGAATCCGTCGTCAGTAGACAGTGTTGGTAAATAATGGATTTTCTTAACAGATTGTGCTATTGTTTTGAAAGTGTATTTTGATTTTAAATATTTGGAATTTTTGCTTTACTTTAAAATCTTTGCCTTTGCGATCGTAAAGTTGCTGATAACCTTTAACATTTTCTGCTAGTAAACTGTCACCTGTCCCTCCATTTTAAATAAGCACCTTCTTCTAGAAATTTGTACTCTACTCATATTGGCTGTTTCCCCATTCACCTGCATAAGAAATTAAATACTTATAACAACTTTATTTGTGCGTTATGTCGGGAACTGTCACGTACGCGATATGCTACCTACAGTTGGGAATCGATATGTTCGAAAACATGGTAGACAATTCTTTTGCACACGACCTATGTTACCTACATGGTTAGTGTAATGTTTTCTATTGTGAACCAAGCTTCGCCTTGACTGTGACAATTCAACTTTTTGTTCCTGTATTTCTGTTCACAGAGAGCAGACATGGGCATTTGCGACCTGACAATAACTTTCAGTCGCGGTTCAGCTGTCGACTTCTCGGCCCCGTTCATGAACCTGGGTAATGTACTAATGCCTCCGTTTTACATTGCTAGACTTCTTGTCTTTTTTAGTGTTATATTGTTCTGCGAATGTCAGAGCAAAGACTCATACACAGTTGCATGTTTGCTTCAATCCTAGAGGCCCTGTTCGCTTAAACGTCCTCTTATTGTGAATGATATCAACTTCAACCTTTCTTAATGAGCTTTCAAAGCCTAGGATTATGCGATAACTAGAAACATTTCCCATATAGTCTATTTCCTGCAGTATGCCAAAAACATAAAACAAATTGTTCGCCATGTTGTGGATCACATGATACGCCTGTGCTGTGCCCGATATACGAAAAAAAAAATCGCACCAAAACAAAGCGTTGCTTTTACCATTTCACTATCTGGTCATTAATGACATGAGAGCCTTCTCCCCTGGAAGTTATCAGGATCGTCGATGCATGTGGTGAGCTACTGCTATGGAAGTTATCAGGATCGCCATGCCTGTAGCTAGCTACTGCTATGGAAGTTATCAGGATCGCCATGCCTGTAGCTAGCTACTGCTATGGAAGGACGTTGGACGTCAGACACAGTCTGTGTCTTGAAGAAGTGCACTTTCTGTCAGTTCTGAAAGTAGCCTCGGTACAGTTATTCCCACGGCAAAATACTCTCTGTTGACACGCTGGCCATGTTGACAGTGAGCTGAGTGTGTTTATGTAAACATCATATGTGGTGGAGAGAGACGCTACTGTATCTACGGAAACATCTGTAAACAGGACTTCCTTCACAACTGCCAGAAAAGTGCCTTCGTTCGTGAGAGAGACTGTATGGTCATAATGAGTGCATGGTGCAAACGTGGTAGTTCCGAACAAAGCACCCTTAGTGGCGTCTGCGAGTATTGTCACTATTCGCTAGTCTCAGATACCTCGCACGAGACTGGGCCATACAGGGCTGAAATGGGATCATGAACGGATTACCGCACCAAACTCCACATAAATTAAACACCAAATATACAAAGATCAGAGCCATCACAGCCTCCAAGTATGGTGCAAATCGTAACAGTCTTTTTACAAACAGTTGTAAAATCTTCTGCTCTTTATCGGGAAGTGTTGTAAGTAATCTCATCTCCTGCCCTCCAGGAAGAGGTTGCACTGGCACTGCAATCCACAAGGTGGGATCACTACACGAATGCTACTTGTCGTTTACAATAGCACAAAGCATACGACAGTAGTATAAACATGTTCCTTCGGGTGCAAGGGCAATGCACATGGGTTCCGGATTCTTCCGTTATCTTGGATTTCGTCAAAAGATGACCACCCTATTGTTAAAATATTCCTCTTTTTCACTCAAAAAAGACCATTTGACTTTCTAAAATAATCGTTTCGCCCCCATTATTTCTCTTTTGCCCTTGAGAATCCTCGAAATTTCCTAAAAATGTGTTTAAAAAATGCTAAGACCATAGTGCCACGACCTAACTGCTGAAGATCTACGAAAGTTTATAAACGTCAGCCACGTTGCGGAGTCAGTAGGATATGCGTATAAATAAAAATTATTTATTAACATATTTTCATTTCAATTTGTATTTATTTTATGTTTTATAAATGTAAAGGTTTGAGTATACTGTTACACACAGTAGGCTCATCTTTTAAAGGCGAATACAAATATGATGCCATAACCATAAAGTAATCCAATCACAGGTTTCCACTTTGAATGCTATAGGCATACGTCTGCCCCTCCACCTATCTCACTACCAACTCCGTAACTTCTCCCTCACACCCCCTCCCACGCCTCCCCCCCTCTCCTCCCCTCCCCTCCCTCTCTCCGCCCCTCCATGGCTCTATTTCGGATATGTGTCAGATGTTAGGATGAAGTGTCGAGGAACCATACATGACTTCTCCCTCACACCCCCTCCCAAGCCTCCCCTCCCTCTTCACCCCTCCTCTCTCCGCCCCACCATGGCTCCATTTCGGATATGTGTCAGATGTTAGGATGAAGTATCGAGGAACCATACATGACTTCGATTCGGAGTAACATGAATAAAACAGTTTTTATATAAATGTACTTAATTAAACTTTTGAAAATTTTAATGACATAATTATTCAGTATCATATAACATCGGATTCTTATTTTAAGGCAGCGTCTAATAATAATTTTGCAAGGCTTTATAATTTACACTTTACCATGTAGTCGTGAAGATTTTCAGAATTTAGTGGATTCGAACCTGTAACTTTTGGGTTAGAAGGTGCACACTTGAAGTTATTGTTACGTTTGATACATCTTCATTGACAACTAATTGGCGGATTTGATATAGTTTAGTGCCATGATGCCTAAGACCTACACGATTATAACAAAGACTTATCCCGTACTCTAATTCGGAACACCTCGTAACGCAGGCTAGTGTGTAACCAACTGCACTATAGGTCAAAGTGTTACACGAAACTTTAGCAATTTCAATTTGCCACATTTTCTTGATAATTTTATTTCCCCATACCAATATTGAGATTTTTATATATGAAAAGTATTGCTTTATATATATTTCCTTAAATTCTTTATATTTTAATAAATTTTATCAATCAAAGTATTTATAGCACATACAATGTGTCATTACCACAATTATTTTCAAGATTTGTTCGGTTAAAACACTAACATGCGTATGTTTATAAATACAATTTGTGAAGTAGATTAGCTTTTTTTAATATTGTACCAAACATTTAAAGACGGTAGTAGTCTATAGCAACTAACGCGCCACAGGACTCGTATTTTTAAGGTGAAGTTGACTCTGATTTCCGAATCGATGTCCCATATCCCGATGTCATATTGTATATTTTAGGCATAGGTGTGCTATTTAGATTATTTTAAAGTAACTATTTTGAATTTGTGACCAAAACCAACCTGAGCATGGGTAGCATCCGCACTTTCTCAAGTCGTGTTGTAAACAGGGTAGCTATTGGTCCGGCATCTACAATTTTATAGGTAAAGTTGGCTAATTTATGACCCATTAGGTCCAAGCCATTCGGATTCAATACCTGTACGTCTGAATCATTTCTGACGCCAAGAATGTATGTATGGCACGATAAGCCCTACCACTCTTGTTAGGCATAGCTGAACACGATTTACGATATATTAGGGTAGTTAGGCATTGTTGACTATAATATACAACATATTAGTGTCAGGCTCTTGAAGTTCAGTATGTAGGCATCAATTTTGACCCCGTGAATGTACATATTGTTCGTTAAGCCACGCCCCTCTCCTTTTCCTTTGTCACCGACCCTCAGCTCCTAAAAACTGCCCCCCTCCCCCTTCTTATAAAACATCGCGAAATATCCATGTATTGTAAGAATTATTTTCGATGCTGCCATAGCAAGGTACCTCATACTTCACAGAAGGAATTTTTTAATATAAAAATTCTCAGTCCGGATTTTTTACACAGAAAGGCCCAACTGCTGGTCTTCGACAAGTCCAAACAAAACAAGCGAGTTTAAAAAAGGGATTACAGCCTTGATTGTAACACAAGGGAAAAACAACGCCTAATTAAAGAAAAACAATTGTAATAAGTCGTGGCGGCACCTTGTAGGACGAAGACAGAGCAAATTGCACAAACAAATAAAATATAATAAAAACTGAATCAACAAACTAAACAAAGTTTAAAATTTGCGCAATTTTAAATATAAGCAGCTTAAGAATTTCCATATGATTACCCCAACAGCAGCAAAATCTGTAGTCGCTACTAACTGAAAAATAATTTTAAACATGCGTAAATTTTGAGTGTTCCATCTGCGGTGAAACTAGTAGTCGCCACTCACCAAAAAAAATAATAACTTCATGAAATTTGTTATTAAGGAAAACAACAACATCCACACATACTGGCAGGTTGGCAACTCCACTCATAGAGCTTTCAATATGCATCTGTGTGAATGCATATTGAGAAAATATGCAAATACTAAAGTTTACTTCTTCGCGATAACCCCATGGTAGCTTTTCATACATTTGTTTATAAAAGAGCAAAATGTTTAGTGAATTTCACATTTTACAGTGCATTTCTGTATACACAGCCTCGTACGTGGTAAATTATTTTATCAATACTACAAGTATACTTTCAACGGAAATATATTTGCATACCTCTAGTCTTTAATTTCCGTCGTGGTGAATACCATTCAATGTTGCACCACTCTCGTTTTATTTGCCTGTCGTGCATGAATTAATTTTTTCCTATGTCTAAAATATTTGCATATTTCGTACCATTCCAGCTAACTCAGAGTTAATTGTGATTTTATAATTAATGAATTTCATGAATTCCATGCTTGATGAAAAGTTTTTTTAGGAAATACAAAAACACATTTGTTACCAAGTCCATAAATTGTACACTGGCATTTGTATATTTAAAACATCTAACAGAGTTTATAAACTCCATAGTATTTGTAACATACATAAGATAAAAGGAATAAAGAACTTTTTATAAATTTACATTTTTTTTTAATTTCACAGTTCATAGCGTATGTACACTTCATAATGCATTAAGGTGGCATTTCTCTTTTTTTTTATTGTGGTTATCTGAGAGAGGTTTCGAAAAATGCCCCCTTAATGCAGTTTTTAGTTGTCAAATCATTATAGTTTTCAAAATATAGCACTTAATTTCCTACACAAGAGTGTTGTATTAGTCTAAGTGTGGCAATACTGCATTTGTGTTACAAGCTACGAAAGGAACAAACACAACTTTTCCTCTACAGTTTATGGTTTCAACAATTTATTAAATGAGTGTTAACAGTTTCGATTGAATGAACAAAAATATATTTAACATGTCTGACCCCTATTTTCAAAAAAATAATCGCTCATTTGTTTATAAATCGCACTCATGCTGAATCAGTATGTTCTGCACACTATACAGATTGTATTAAATGTAATTTGACTGGAAAATATATCTAGAAGCAAAGCCTAGTATGCTGCAGAATTCGGGAAATTAAGACTTTTAAGGGTTATACTTTGAAAACTATAATTATTTGACAACTAATGACTGCATTAAGAGGCACTTTTCGAAAGCTCTTTCAGATAACCAAATTAAAAAATGCTAAATTTCACCTTAAACGATTATAACATTTTTGCTCGAGTTATCTTATTATTGAATGTACCTTTTCGTTGTAAGAATTGTTTCCATTTCTTCATGTTACAAGCAACATTCTCGTCATGCTTGACTTTTGTCGCAACTTCTATGCCTTTCACTGTAGACTCACTTATGAGGAATATCTGCATGTAAGTTTATTTCTTGTCGCTCTTCATCATTACATACAGGACCACTCTCAGTAACACTTTCTTCATGACTTTAAGTAGCTACTGCATTCAAGCTTGCTATCATGGAACCTTTTGTATGATGAACCTCGAGTACCCTGTGTTATGTAAACGTGCACTCGTATAATTTCTTTGGTAAAATCTTAATTTCTCAAGTTCAGAGGATCATTTATTGTTGCTTTTATACACACTGCATGCTTTATTGTTCTTCAATTTGAATAGTTTGCGAGGTACTACTGGGCCAGAGTACTAGGTTCGAGTCCATGTCCCTGTAATTTTCTCTTCCGCGCCATCATCAAATGTTTGTAATCCTCATATTTTGCTTTGTTCATCTCTTCATCGGTATAATACATACTTTCCCATTCAGGTGTCTTTGCAGCTATTTCTGCAACATCTCTATCAACTTCAGTCTTCATGCCTACAAACTCATTTTCATTCGGTTTATATTCGTCATGCCTAGTTTTAGAAGGTTTAGGATTTTCTCTAGTTTACATTTCAGATGTACGCAACACTTGTTTGGCGGTCTATGTTATTTAACTCCAGCAGTTTCTTTTCTATGTAAGTCACTTGAATCATCAACCGTTATTGTATCTCCCATAGGCATACGGCATTGAAATTTATATGTGAAATGGAACTGATAAGAGATATTTGGAAATTATAGAGAAGGTGGTTGAGGTGGAAGGAAAGGAGATATATTTTCTAGTATTAAACTTAGTTTCTTAGGCGATGTTATTAAAGTACATATTGTATAATGTGTCTACCTCGTTGACTAAACTGGTTCTGACACTTGTCACATTGGAATGTTGTATGGAGAGACCGCATGCCACACTCGCTTCCGTCTTGCATACTTTCTCACAGTACACGATGTATCTGCAGGCTGTTATCTTTGTGCAAACTTTGGTAGACACATTTCACATCGTAAAATCATTGTGTCACTACAATAAATTGATACCGTTGGTGCTGAAAATCCATCTTCAAGCTTTCTTGTCATAGCCAATTATGTGGAAGTTCCACAAAAATTATTGCTGACTGTTCGAAGTCTGAGAAGACAATGGGGCTAACTGCTCCAAGTTCGATTTTTATGTTTATTCATACACAGTGATAAGGACGAGGAAACAACATCGACGGTATATGTGCATTTCCAAATTGAGTTGGCACACTCATTCTAAATATTGCATGCAGAAGCGAAAAAAAAAACATTAATTCATTTTATTCGCCTCTATCAAGAAGGAAATCTACACATCTATACTACTGGATAAATTAGAGAGGTCATGTCAGGGCCAGTGGTTGCGGGTGTGAAGCCCCAGGCTCACGTGTGTGCACGAGACACAAATATATTCAACGTCTGATTCGAAACAAGTCGTGGCAGCTACCACACTCCAGTTGGCTGAAATGTGTTGCGGATATTTATAAAAAAAATTATCAAACATAAAAAAAAACCACACAAGAGAATATAACATTTCCATTCTCCACCAAAATGAAATGTCTTTGTATACACACTGAGGGTTGGCTCAATCATCAACAGTGAAAAAAAGAAAGCCTAGTCCAATCACATTTTAAGAATACATAGTATATAACCTATATTTGGGTAAATAATAAATGTTAAAGCTTTGTCTATGTTACCAAAACCAAACATAATCTTTAGTTATTTCTTTGATAAGTGATAAATACAACATGCTTACAATGTGATTCCAGGAATCAGCATCCTCTTCACAAAACCAAGGAAGGATCCTCCAGAATTATTTTCTTTCTTCTTCCCCTTTTCTTTCGATGTCTGGGTTTACATGGCAACAGCTTTTCTGGGAGTTACTCTCATCCTCTTCGTGCTGTGCAGGTACGTGCATATAGCAGACATACTGAGGGTTGGTATGTACAACTAAGAAACTGTAATGATTGATACAGTCGGAATAACCATAATAATTCCAATAGCAATAGGAGTTTTATACCTTCTGTACAACAATGTTTGCCACAACTATGCATAGCAATGAGCATAAACATTACAAATGTACTTAGGGCCGGTTTCACCAACGAAGTTTAAACGATTTAATCCCAATTGGTCACTACATAATCTCGATTAAGCATACTGTGCGTTCCATCGTCCCCTTAAACCCGATTATTTTCGAGTATAGCAAGAGTAAATATTAAATACCCGATTCCAGCCAGTTTAGCACCTCTAATTTAGCTTAAATGTGAAAATAAAATGGAGTAGGCATGTACTGCAAAACATCTGGATATAATAGTGCCGGTGTTCGTAAAATGTTTTGTGCAGGTTTTGTTACATATAAAAAATCGTCATTATTTTATATAATTTAAGTTGACGATCTCGAGTGCAAGACAGATTCACCTTCACATGGTGGAACCATGTATTTTGGTGTGGAATAGTACTATAGTGGTGAGGAAACTAACTACGCTGATGAGAAGTGACAAGTAGTTTCGTGTGGAAAATAATGTGAGCAGTATTGTAAGCAACTTAAAATATGTACGGTATGTAGAATCATACACTAAAATTAAACATAGAAAACCCTTTAATATTAACACAACAAATACTGCCAGACACTACAAGATAATAACATGGCATTGGTGTAGCATTTAATTTTAATAAAATCAGAACAATGTTATTGAAGTGCATAGAAAAAGACGTAGTAAAACTCAGGGTTAAAAAGCTACAGAAATAATATAAGTGTTTCTTCAAACTCCAGAAAATTATGCTTATACTTCAGCTTATTATGTCAGTTAAAATTTGGCAGCAAATCTAATTAAAAGTTTTACTTGTGTAATTTAGAATTTACTGTCAGTACCAAGATGTTTGTCTCGCTTAACAAGCCACTTCTATACCACTACTCTATGCCTCGGGTTAGCTCAATAGTTTTAAATGGTCGGTTGAGACAATCAAAACTGCATCAAAGGGATATGTAGGCCAAATAGTCAGAAGTTTAGTAGAACGTACTACAGCTTATAAACCACAAATCTTAATGTTCTGAAGGATAACTTTACAGTTAACTCCACGTAATAAATTATGCTAATTTAATGTTACAGCACTTAATTAAAAGGCATATATCACAAGCCCACGATGAAATAAGCTGGGTCCAAACACAAGGTCCAGGAGCCTTATTCCCTACTCGAGATTGCTTGAACGCGGTCATCTTTGTGAAATTAATTTCACAATACATTTTCGAAGTTATAGAATAAAGTTACTTATTTATATGGATACATGATTTCAGATGGTACTAATTCATTTTGAGCTTCACGAGATAGCAGCACTGACCAACCGAATCCGTCAATACGCAGTTACGTAAAAAATCGATAGTATCACTAGCGAATTATAAAATATACTCCTTATATGTATTACAGACACCATTCATTTCTACAAAAATAACATAATATTATATTTCTCATATCCAGGGCATTTTTAAACATTTAGTTTCTTTAAGACTCATTTGTAGAATAAATCTCAATACGTCAGCTATTTTCGTTCCACTTTCATTCATAAAGATACCTTGTAAACCGGTATTTGTATAAAGACAGTCACAAAGTATTCGAAATAACTACAACATTTTCTACAGACATCACCACGCTACGACATAACACTTACACGTAAATGTATTAAGATAGCAAGAATGGTTTCACAGCTGTAAATACGGGTCCGGAGCCCAGATAATACATATACACAGCAGCCCGCTACCGACTCAATCATTTGACCCAAGTCTTTCGGGCTAGGTTTCTCTGTTGCAAACCACTAGACGAGTTATAAGAACTTGGTTTCCTGATCTCATGGCAGTACGACCTCCAGGGTCGTATCAGAGTTCGACCGTGGCGGCATTCGACATTGAGTAACAGAATAACATTTCGTTTCGTAAAGATTGTTAAGGGGTAAATATATTTATATGAAAACAATAATAAGTAAGAGAATAGAGCCCCAGATGTCGATATCAGCGCTGGGTATCAACTCTGCCGTCTTTAGAAACAGTACATAAAAAACGTGAGTACGGCAACAAAAACATACTCGGCCCTCTTCTCTTGCGCGAAACTCATTACCTCGGCTCAAATAGCGATGTAAAATACAAAGGTTTTTTATAATTCAGGGTAAATACCCTGAGGAAATACCCAAACTCATAAATACCCAGGTATTTATAATTTTTCTAGTAAAATTTTAGGATTTTTATACTTTATTTACTTTGTTTTAGAAATTGTCATATAATTAATACACATACAACTTTGTTCGTTAGTAACAACACTGACAGAGTAGCAAGTTCAACTTTGTTTACCTATGCCCCATTAATTATGTGAAACTATAGAAAGTATAAAACATTCACAATTAAGTGCAAAGAAAAACATAAATGCATTAGCTAGAAAAATATTATTACAATTTTTATGAAAATATATAAATACCTGTAACACAAGTACTGAACTGTACATTGGCCCTTTAGAAAAACTTTAAATCAATCTGCTACCTTTTCGTTTTCTTTTATTTCAAACTTCTGAGAAAATTTCAACAACATAATAAATTTAATAATCATGATGCGTGCTATAGCTCTGATCGTGTACAATTCGTAAACATGTTACTAGACCAATATTTAAAAGGTCAATTAAGATAAATAATGAAGTGGATTTTCTATAAGGAATTCAACAAATTAATAAAACAAAATTAATTGGTGCGGGTAATTATTTTATATATGTTTTCAGTTGTAGTAGTAGTATTAGTAGTAAAATTCACAATTTTATACCATGTTATATACCAAAAACAAACTTGTTATTAAAGTATCTCAATCTGGTTAAATTTTGTTAAAAATTTATCATAAAAAAAGGGGCCCTCAAATAAATAATGTATGTTAAAAGTTAAACAGAAACATTTTTACAAATTACTGCCAACTTCTATTGGATTGCGTCATGCATCATATCATTTTATTAATTTGTCATAAAATATAAGTATATATAAATCAGTTAACATTCATGAATAGTACTTGGACATACTTTCAACCACACCAAATCACATATTTGGTTTTGACTTTAAATGATTACTGATTTGCAATATCTTTTACATATAATTTACTTAGAATGCCATAATGTCTCCAGACTTTAAAATAATGTTTTGATCATTGTTACTTGAAAGCGCTTTATTGGCGTGTGTCTGCGAGTACGGTCTATGGAGGCATCATGCCGCTGGTTGACCCACAAATACCGTCGTAGCTGCTAAATGCCGGTAGGAAGGCTGAGCGGGTACAGAACGGGACATCACTGCTAAATGCCGGTAGGAAAGCTGAGCGGGTACAGAACGGGACATCACTGCTAATTGCAGGAAGGAAAGCTGAGCAGGGACAGAACGGGACATCACTGCTAAATTCAGGTAGGAAGGCTGAGCGGGAACTGAAAGGGACATCAGTACTAAATTCAGGTAGGAAGGCTGAGCAGGAACAGAACTGGACATCACTGCTAAATGCAGATAGGAAGGCTGAGCGGGGACAGAACGGGACATCACTGCTAAATGCAGGTAGGAAGGCAGAGCGAAAACAGAACGGGACATCACTGCTAAATTCAGGTAGGAAGGCTGAGCGGGGACACAACGGGACATCACTGCTAAATGCAGATAGAAAGGCTGAGCGGGAACCGAACGGGATATCACTACTGGGGGTGGTCGAACCTGTGAGGGACGCAGTGAGAAGTGAAAATTTTACGTCATGTGACTTGCAACCTCTGCAACAGTTAGATACAGAAACTTTAAGTATCGACGCAACTTATCCCCGAGAGAAACGAAGTAGCGAACATTAGAATTATACTCACCCAATCGGAGGGAAGAACGAACTTAGACACTAAACACAGTCGATTCTGTCTTCAGCACCAAAATTACAGAAATACTTAACAAAATACTAGTCAAACGACTGTTGTGCCACACTACAATTCGACAATCATCATATACACTACTAGGAAGATCCTCGTCGCTGACTACATCCTGTAGTACGTAGAGAAGGTTGAGCGGTGAAAAGCATGGTGGTTGTGTCAGGAGCTGGGCGAAGAGTGTACTTACGTCGATACAGAGCCGCGTGGGTGCGCCCTGGTTTCGTGCTCGATGGCGAGGAAAGTAACTAAACCTTTAGTTATGAGAGCGCTGCTAGGTGGCTCAGAAGTCACGAAATGGTACTAAAGAGAGGTTTATGAATCGCTCTTCCATCGAGTCTAGTGCTGGGAACTTGCATCTCAGCACTATAATACCACTAATGCAGTCCCAATGTGCCCGGAGTGACATATCATACCGCTATATGCCAGAAACTGCGGAGCGCGGCGAAACGCTTGAGTAGCATATGTGGCTACTTGGTGGCGATGGTTAACTGCTATCTCGCCATGTCCGGATGGGAAAGGAGAAGCTATGATAGGGTCGATAAACTCCACTCATGCAGTCTCATAGTGAATTAAATTTTAATAGGCCCCTGACCAAGTATGCAATTTATCACCCAACAAAAACAAACTTCCCAAATAGAAACTGATTGAATTACTACTTTTACATTAAGGCAAATCAAAGCAAAGTTTAAATTGCTCCTAAAAAACTTTTTATTAGTGCATTACTAAAGCGGAACAGTATGGCTATTTTTTTTTCAGAGTCTAGTAATGAAATGCATGACGATATAAGTTTACTGACTTGCCCACTTCATTCATAGTTTTTAATAACTCTTACTGCAAGTCTGGTTTATCACTGGTAGGTATACGATCCATCACATTATATTCCCGTCTTTATCCTCATTATCTTGAGTTTGATTTTGTGCTTCATTTGAAGATTGTAGCACGTCTGTGTTCTCCTCTCTTGTTTTCTTCTCATTTAACTTGTTTAGTAATTTCCATTTGTGAGATACATATGTTAACTGGGCTACCAGTTGTGTAGTCAGTCTTCTTTTCTTTTGGTGAATCCAACTGAATGTACTGAATGCTCTTTATTTGGCAGTCGATGTGACAGGGGCTCCAGGGATTCTTATTGCCACATCATATAACACACAAGTTCCTCATAAACCCATTCACCATAGTAACGGAGTTAACTTACTTTCAGCCATGCCATCTCATCGCCACATTCCATCTTTGTCTCTGTAGTCTGCTATATCTTGCCTAATTTATACATCATTCAAGCTCATGTGGTTACCAACTTCACAGATAAAACTCACTGCACCAATCAATTCGTCTGGTTTCAGTTTATTACCTTGTGCTACTGGGTTCAAAAGATCAGCTGTCAAGAGGATTTGACCTACTCGAAATTATTTCCATTTTGTGAACTTCGCCAAACCTTTTTCCCTTCAGGTTTTTGGAGCGGGGACAAAGGTATTGCTTAATTTAACTTTTATTCTAGCTCTTTGAATTTTGAATATATAAAAGGAATCGGGGGAGTGTTTGTTTTCATTGCAGTTATCATGTCTATGATGGGTTACAAGAGGATAGTCATCTTTTGCACCTGAACTGCCAAGAACACACAGTCATCAATTAGTCTTCTTTTCATTTCCGAGGAGAGCTCAACTTCTTCACTAACTGCTAGTTTTTTAAGAATAGACTTTTGGCTAACAAACTCTGTAAACAAAATAAGCTGCTTCCCCATCTTTTTTTTTTTTGCAGGTAACTTGAATGAATTATGCGCTTTGGACTACTTCTCAGATTGAATATGATGAAACACTGCTTTATGTACGTGGCTATTCTTTGTATTAAAATCAATTGCATTAGCAATGAATTTTTTAATAGCTGCAGATCCTAATATGTTAGCACAAAGAAGATGAAAAAGGTGAGAAACACATCCGAAAGGAACAACTGAAGAGTATTTTTTCCTTAACTACATTCAGTGCAGTTCGCACATTGGGTGTATTGTCCACAATAATAACAAAAAATGTCGCATGTCTATGTTTTTCAATAATGTGTATCAGCAGCTCTGCTAAGTAAGATTCACTTTACCTGTTTCCTTTTGTTAAAACAAAATCAACAAAAATTTGTTCCGGCTTACAAACAACAAAGTTTATAACAGGCTCATTTCTTACATTACTCCATCAATTACACTGCAGATGTAAATTCTTTGCTTCATGTAGCAAACTCGTTACCTCAGCTTGCATTTCAGTATACTGAGCATCCAGTTACATTGAAGCAGCTTGATACCTTGTGGCTGGATTGTACGATGGTCGCATTTTCTTAAAAATTTCAAGCCATGTAGGATGTTAAACAAAGTGAGAGGGGAGAGCCACTTCCAAATATGGTTTTCCCAGACTTTGGTTAAAGTTTACCTGCAATCAAATCAACTAAGCAATACAGTCAGTTCAGATTAAACTGAAAAAAGAGTATTCTTAAGGATCCTTACTTTACTGAGAATGTTGAAAACAATTTTGTCAAATGGTACATTTTAGGACAAAAAACAATTATGTATAGTTTCTTCAGGGGTGCATCGTTGTATCCGGCAGAGAAAATTTAAAAAATAATTCTGAAGGATGGTAATGAAAAGTGAGAAAACCGAGGTGAATTTAAAAAAATGAGAAAGTCCTTTCTATGAATCCTAAAATCAATGTAAGACAGCTAATACAGGTGGCAGTACTCTTATCGAATTGGCAATCCAAATATGGAAGTGGTAACTTTGGTTCTAAAACTTTAGGTTAGATGTTTTAGCCTTGAAAAAGTTAGAAAGTACTACATTTGAAGTAAATTTTCGTGTCATTAAACTCCAACATTTACGTGTCATTATAACTCCAACATTTACGTGTCATTATAACTCCAACATTTACGTGCAAGAGGCGCCATTTACTTGGCTTCCTGTCCATGTCAGCCAGTGTTGACAAAAAAAAAACAAGATTTACAAACTTCAATATCTGTCTTTAAACCCTAAATATTTAATTAAATAATCGAAATACCATTATGCTGGGTTAAGCAATAGAGATATAGTATTGTTAAACACGTATTTTTGTATACCGTTATTGTGGGCTTAATACATAAAACCAAGAATTCTAAAATTAGTATAATTACAAAAAGGTATTTAGCAATTACCTAGTTTTAAGTGATGAAAGTGTGTTAACAAGCTATCCTAACATAACGGTAGGCTATTCACAGTAAAATGAGTACATTTGAAAGCCATCTAATTTGGAATAACAGTCCATAAATATAATATATTTTAGCCTTAGATGTTGACTTTCAAATGTAGTGGAATATACACGCTGTGTTTATTACTTACATTGGAATATTCATTTAATACGTGGTTAATGAATAAAATATAGTTGAAAGGGAAAAGTAAGTAGAGCCTCATAAGTGCTCACTTTACCGTGAACAGCCCATAATACTCGTAAAATTTGTAATGTATTTAATGATTTTTGTAATATTTTTCTTTTGTCATATTGTTATAGATTATTATAACCTGAAATGATATAAACAATAAACATGTAACAAGTAGCATATCCCGTGTACAACAGGAAAAGAAAATGTCGTTAAAATTTACTCCAAAAGGTAGAAATATTTATTAATTTCACCAGTCGAATAACAAAGCACCCTTTTTATAAAACTATTTACGATACGTGGAATTTATTTATACTAATTTTAAAAAATGGCAGGAACAAGAGTGCTCATGAATGTTCTTCTGACCGTATGTACCACTGCAGTCATCTATCTCATTAGTGCAAGCTGGGGTGACAAGAACAGCCCAGAGTACGCTGGTGCAGGTCGACCAGAATGGTAAGTCTTGCCTTCCCATTCACCTGAATCACGTAACTCCAAACAGCGGTCATGAATAATTTCTTCCAAAGGCTTTCCCATATAATCTATTTCCTGCAGTATACCAAAAACATAAAACAAATTGTTCGCCATGTTGTGGATCACATGATACGCCTGTGCTGTGCCCGATATACGAAAAAAAAAAATCGCACCAAAACAAAGCGTTGCTTTTACCATTTCACTATCTGGTCATTAATGACATGAGAGCCTTCTCCCCTGGAAGTTATCAGGATCGTCGATGCATGTGGTGAGCTACTGCTATGGAAGTTATCAGGATCGCCATGCCTGTAGCTAGCTACTGCTATGGAAGTTATCAGGATCGCCCATGCCTGTAGCTAGCTACTGCTATGGAAAGACGTTGGACGTCAGACACAGTCTGTGTCTTGAAGAAGTGCACTTTCTGTCAGTTCTGAAAGTAGCCTCGGTACAGTTATTCCCACGGCAAAATACTCTCTGTTGACACGCTGGCCATGTTGACAGTGAGCTGAGTGTGTTTATGTAAACATCATATGTGGTGGAGAGAGACGCTACTGTATCTACGGAATGGCATCCCTGCGATGCCACAGCTGTCAGGTGAACAAGCAATAAGAGAGAATGTCGGATCTGCCTGTGCAGCAAAGTCCGACACGCCTTCCTGAATGACAATGGCCGGCCTCTCAGCGAGTTCTACGTACCCCAGTGCAGCGGTAAATAAAAGAGAATAGCATTGCCCTAACAACCCCAGCATCATCATGTGAAAGTGTAGAATCAGTGGGTTTCTTTTGTTAAACATGTACATGTCAACAACACTTAGTACGCTCTTACACTAAGAGAAGTGTCTATGACATGAAAAATGAGAGCTTTTCGTCTAAGTTAGAGGAAGTATGAACCCCTACGAAAACATGTAGGCGGTAGTGCCACGCACTTACCAAAGCACCGTTATTCCGGTGATATTCTAAAGTGTTTAATATGTAATATTTTTAATAGTGCTCTGTTAAGTGTGGTGGTACTCCCCGCCAAAGTAACTTCCAACAAAACAATAAACACTTGTTAATTAGTGGGCGTGTCATCAATGTCATTTGTATAGTTTGTGTCTATCTTAGGTAATGTCTAGTTCTCATACAGTGCAATATTCCATTTCGCCAGTTGAGAGTTTGACGTCGGGTAGGTTCGAGCGCTTGGGCGCCATTTTTCACTCTCAACTCGGCGCTCGAACAGAACAGCAGCATGGGAGGTGCGTTCTGCGATCACCCTAGGTACACAGCAAGTAGGCCTCGTATCATTTCACGACAATAGACTGTAGCTTACCGGAACATTTTTCATACTTGTACCGAGGGATGGACTTACTACCTTTTCCTACTTCTTGGGAACTAAACTTTCACTTAAACCAATTTATAGCTTAGGCAAGTATCGCCACATACGGCGATCGGCAGGTCGATGAGTGCCGAGTCTGCTTCACCTTCTACGCCACACTCATGTTATGTAAAGTTTTGGGCTGAAGTAAATATATCTACGTAAAACCATGTGAGTGTTTATTTCCATTGTTCGTAAAAACGCATAAGGCTACTTGCTAGCAACCCAAGGTACCTATGTACTTTTCTTGCAGCGTGCGAATGAGATTAAATATCTCTGTAAGTGTTCGAAGCAATGTAAAACGGCCTATGAGATGCCCTACAGTCCCATGGTAGGTGTGAAGTGTTACATGTCTAAATGCACTCGTAAGTGCACATTCAACTCAAACATCAAGTAGCGGAGGCTCCAGGGCTCCATTGGGCCGTCGGCAACACGACCCTCATCACTGCTCCACTGAGCATGGCGCCGGGCAGTTTTCAACCAGTTTGAAAGTTCAGGTGGGAGTAGTAGTAAAAAGTATGTTCATGTTCAAGTGGCGCCTGCTGCCAGACTGCCGGAGGCCATCTTGGAAACGTCCTGCTCTGTAATTCCCATCGGGCGGCGACGATATTGTCAGCCAGTATGCATGCTGTCGTACTGTCGTACTGTCGGCCAGTATGTAGTAGGCCATCTTTTCAGGCAGTACATTCTCTCCCTGCTCTTGCATTCGTCTCCGACGGTCCCCATCTTGGTTTCGCGTACCATTCTTGCATTCTATCGTCGAGGGTTTCCTCAGGGTACTCTCAAGTTTTCTTTATTTTGCATTCCACTTTTTTCCTCCTTTTCCCCTTGTTTTCTCTCTTCCTGTCTTCCCTCGTTTTCTCTCATTCCCAGAGGGGGTTTTCTCCTTCCATCTCGTTTGTCGTCTGCTGGTGTCAGCCATCTTGTTTTGTAGTCGTCTGCATGTGGCAACCATCTTGTTTGCCACACATATTTGATTCCTACATCGACCACTGGAGTGTGTGCTTGCGGCCATATTTTATTCTCGCACTCGCCACCAGAGTGAAGTTCCACTCGTGGCAGCTAGGAGCATTGGCGGCCATCTTGTGTTCGCTCATCGTCCTCCAGGAGCACTGGTAATTTATTTTAAGTGTGTACTCAAGAAATTCTGGAGTCGGGCGGTTTCGTTCCTGCAACTCTTGGGTCATTAGTCCAGTGTGCTAACCACAAGACTACCATCGCATGTAGACCGATAGGAGTTGAAATAATGTAGATACGAGAGAGAGCATGCATTCGCTGACTTGTAGTCGTGAAAAAACAATATCTTGTTTGTCATCTGCTGGAGGCATTCATATTGTTTTCCATTGTCTGCTGGGAGCATCCATCTTGATCTGCTTATAAGCATAGTTGGCTGTGGGATTGAGTACTGGAGGGCAGTCCGGCAGCCATATTGGATGACATCACAGGTAGGAAATTACCAATGATTACTGATAAGCATATATGACTGTGGGATGGGGCTGTGGACAGGAGGACAACCCGACCGCCATCTCGGATGATGTCACATGCAGGAAATTAACTATATCTACTTATAGGCATAGGTGGCTGTAATTTCCGAATCGTATAATATATAGTCACCAACTTCATAACATAGACATCGCCCGAGATGGTGAGAAGGGTCGTAGGGTCAAGTATGCCATATATATACTTATAGGCATAGTTGCCTGTAATTACCGAACTATTTAAGATATACTTGCCAAATTCATAACATAGGCATCGCGCCAGACAGTGAAAAGGGTCGAAGAGTGAAGCATGTCCTTAGCATACTTATAAGCATTGTCGGCTGAAATTTCCGAACCATTTAAAATACAACCAGCAAATTCATAATACAGACATCGTCCCCCAAACAACAAAAAGGGCTGAAGGATCAAGTATGACATGAGAACACATATAAGCATAGCATCATATGTACCACAGTTACCACTGCACACACCTCAGTTAGCACTATGTACACTGCACACACCACAGTTAGCATCACTGTTAGCACTGCACTTAGCCCCACAGCTAGCACTGCAAATACCACACACACCACAGTTAGCACAGCACCAACCACAGTTAGTACTGAACATACCACATTTAACACTGCATGTACCACAGTTAGCACTGCACATACCACAGTTAGCACTGCACATACCACAGTTAGCACAGCATTTAGCACTGCAAGCACCTTAGTAAGCACTACATGCACCACAGTTAGCACCGCACACACTACAGTTAGTGCCACAGTTAGCACTGCATGCACCGCAATTAGCACCGCACACATCGCAGTTGACATTGCACACACTGCAATTAGCACTGCAGGTAGCACCACAGTTAGCACCAAATGCATCACAGTTACCACCACAAAAAACAAGTCATGTTTGCCTTTAACCTAGTCGATCATGGAGATATGACCTACATCATCGCTAACTGGTTGTCTCCAGTGCCGATTATATGATCAAGTCTTCACCCAATTATAAATACGCTCCTTTTAAAAAGTTTCGTTTCAGTATCATTCTATACTTGACACAGTGCATATCTAAAATACCAATGATGCATCTGCTTTGTTTCTTCTGCAGTGAAGCATTAACAGCTCTGCTCAGCATGCATAGACACGAAATAACGACCTGCAGGATGAAAACATCAAGAATGTCATTTCAGTGCGATTTATGCCAGAGACAGTTTACATGTAGTGATATTTTGAAGAGACATTCTAAAATGTGTAGTATTGGTTCTCTGCAACTACAATCAACACCACAGCAATCAGTACCACAGACACCACAATCAACATAGCAAGATAGTAGTGGTAACATACATATTATCAAGCAAGATGTTACTCTACACATACGCATTCATGCTGAAGATGAAGATATTTCTCACGAATCACGAAATGGAAGCCTATTTCCGAATACAGTGAGGTGAGGTGCATCATCGCGGAATCATGAAATTGTGGGAAAACTGTCCTACTGAGCCTGCTGGAAGAAAAGAACAGCCTTTGGTTCAAGAACATATCCCTATATTTAAAATCGCTCCAGCAAATGAAATACCAGCAATTGGCTCGAGTACTGCAGATATTGGAAGGCGTGAGTCATTTCCCTTGCAGTGATAACGAAGCCATCATACCTCTGAGCGAGGCATTACAAAACGAAATTATTGTTTTCGATGTCATAGTCTGTGAAAAACAAACTCGCATTCAAGAATACTTTAGCATGGGACGACATGCGAAGGTGAACTGTGTGTACCTCGGCCAGACTTATTCACACATACCCAAACAATTGCTTCGCGACAATGCAAACCTGTTGGTATTGTTTCGCATGGACGATATGAATTTACGCCATGTTTACGATGATCACGTAAATACGGATATGTCGCTATCAGACTTCAAAGATATTCGTGCCTTGTGCTTGAAAAAGAAATACGTATTTTTGTCGATCATTAAGGACTGTCTGCTACATAATATTGCGTGAGTATCGAGTTCTGTACATTATTTTAGGTAAAAAACAAAAATCATCGTCTTGAAGTATGGGGACGATAAGAGAGCAACACTGATGTAACAGATATAAATTTAAAATTAAATAGTTTTATGTACTTACGTACCACCACAATCACATATTACACAATCATAGGATACTTCATGCTATGTGTAAAACGATGCTAGACAAGACCAGGTCGTTCTGGTAAGTACAACAGAATAGCATACAACTTCCTTACGAACGGTTTGAAACGAAACCGTCGTCACCCATAACTAGCAGCAGAACGCGCTCGTTCTGTCAGACACTGTATGATCTACTAATATCTTGATAATCTATAAAGTCACCCCAGGTCTCGTCAAGTCGAAGAGATGGAACATAACACTAGCCGAGAGAGAGAGAGTTGTGTACACTCGCCTTTACTAGAGGAACTCAGTAAAAGGTAAAAATATATTTCGACATGTACTTATTTTGAATATGTACTGTTTATAGTGTCAGAACTGTAATGACCATAAGTAAGAAGGTATCCCAACACACGCACTTCAACAATTTATGTACTCTGCTTTTAGAAGACGCAAAGCGAAGAGGTTTACCTGATGTGGCTGTTTGAAAAGACCAGCGTGTACAACTCGATACGAACTCGACGAGTGCACAGGCCATAATGATCGTCCTACCTAACCGCACGCGGTATACATTATCGGACAAGAAAGAAACTCGACACTTGCAACTACATTCTCCCTTGACAAAACGCACTTACTTTTCTACATATGGTATAGGCAGAGCCACCGAGTTTTCGCGAAAAGATGCCAGGACAAGTTGTGTTCCAAAACACTGTAGTTCAGAACAACTTTGGTGAATGGATCGTTTGAATTGTTACGCGTTTTAATTTTCCGAATCACGGACGGCCAGTATCGGAGAATATTAATTCTGAAACAGACTGTCTTCATACAAATACAAGCGGTCAACAGCCAGAGGAGCACTGCAAATGTGAACGTAGAATATTGAGGTCTAGCAAGAGAGTAAATATTTACGCGAAATGCTACTTCAGACGCTTGGTCGCTTGCATCAGGAGGTATACAACAAGGGTACAAACAGCTTCCCTCCACTTGCTGTTACATGAAAGGTTACCCTCAGGAGCATGGAGTTACGCGTCGTACTGGCAGACAAGATGGCAATATCAGGTGGATTCGAATCTAGTACTCCAGTTCAGAGGTATTTTGCAACCTATTTATCTCATATTCGAGGGACTGTCCTACTCTTTTTCTCTACTAACATGATGTGAAGGTTCCTCTGATATGCCCGTATACATTCACCGATCAACTACACAAGGCTGCATAGGCGATTGTTTATGACTCATCCTAGGTGTAATAAATAGAATACTACTAGAATAAATATTTTAGAATAAGTGAAACTATGGCTTGTGAATTTTCAATTATTTATTATTCAATACGAAATAAATATTGTTAAACATCGATATGTGTTCGACAACAACTGGTAAGAAATAGTTCTGAGTTAAAATAATATGCAATTTTTTGTAAAATAATAATTGGCTATTGAGATATGTAGCTAGTTATGGTGGAAACATATGTTATTGTTACAAACATCATCGTAATAATACGATACGTACCCCCTAGTAAACGAGCAAGGAACTGAGGAGAACCTCCCACTCTTGGGAAAGTTTCGAACCGTTGCAGAAAAAAATTATTATTTCAGAAAAATAATAATAATTAAGATTCTTTAATTTTACATCATGGTGGTATTGCTCTAAGAAATACGTTCAATTACCACTCTGTGTTTTGTACGAATGGTGTTTTTTTTTAAACCTGCCTAGACAAGTTGTAATGCTGTGATAGATTTATGTTTCAATGTTAGTAATAAAATATACTATTACAAGCATAGTTAACACATATGTGAAAAGGGTATGTGATTGCAAATATTGAACTGCTGAACTTAATTACATAACCATTTATTTGTCACAATATAACTTCACCCTAGATGTTTTAAACATGCAATCCCAACAAAGTATTAAGACTAGACGAATTAAAACATATATATTTAAATACACCGTGTTTGTACAAGTGATTTTTTTTTTTTTAACCTATCTAGACGAGTTTGATTTCCGAGGTCTTATGAAGACGTGTCTTGCATTTATTTCATCAGGCATTTTGAAAGATATTTTTGCATATGTTAAGCATATGAAACAGAATATTGTAGATCAACTTACATGTGAGTGCCGATGGTAGGGAGCTGAGTTCGAGACTTGACACTGTAAAAAAATATTAATTCTCTTTTCAGACTTAGACAAAATCTGGTAATTGTTTCTGTTGATGGAGAGCCTAATATTAGAGTGGGTTATGTTAAATGAATAACGTAGAAATAATTTGTACTCTTTACATTTATTTTACAGATAGTAAGTCTTCAACCATTGATTCCGTCTTCATTATTTTAGCAGAGCACACAATCGTAGTAGATGTGTGAAGTCGTAACGATCTGCTTTCCACCACGCTCACAGGCGAAATGACATCTATTTTTACACGATGCTTGATTGTATACTGTTCACACTACATGCTAGTTTCTGTTACTCGTCGCGGGGCTGCCTCGGCTGCTGGCTGTGAAGTTGGCAATTCGACCTCTCAACTTCTTTACACGATCAACTTAGTCTTCATTCAAACACTTCCTGATGTGTGCATGCAAGGCGCACACTTATTTTATATATACCAAACTGCATGGGTAGGACTTGCAGACGATGACAGATGAGCAGTTACTACATTCGTGACAGTTTGTGGTGGCATGCGGTTAGCAAATGTCTTGCTGCAATATTTTCACTCGCTCCCCAACGAATTTCATACATGACTACAGGAATCGAACCTGCAATACCTTATTTTTCAAGAATGGCGCGCTATCTCCCCCACTGTCAGGGTGCATGCGTTAGTTCCTATAACCTTGCAATAGCATGTGTAACACACACAAGTATGTTTTGTCACAGGTGGTAATGTATTTACAGTACTTGCCATTGCCGAGTTGCTTTCTTGGTTGGTAATGTATATCGTACCGAGTCATTGTGGTCTGTGCTTCCAGCGAGTTCACAACGAGATGAGCTCGCGAGCTATAGGTCTCCTCAAACTGTTACACCTGTTAAGGTAAACCACTGCTCTGCGTCTTCTAAAAGCTAGAGTAATACATAGTTGAAATGTGTGTGATTGACATGTGTACATTTTTGCATATGCGTTATTAGCTTTGCATGTGATTTTCTAACTGATTATGAACTTAATTATGATCGGTATATAGAATTAATCAATCTTCTAGGGTTCGTAGAGAGGGCCTGAGTTCGAACACGAAACTATAGATAAATATTAATTCTCTTTCAGACTCAGACAAAATCTGGTTTCCTAGTGATGTGTAAATGTTTCATGCCTGTGTGATAGAGGTGAAACTAATATCAGCATAGGTTAAATTATATGAATAACACAGAAGTAATTTATACACTATGCCTGTATTTTACAGACTTGGCATAACACTACTTCATACATGCTTAGCTTATTCTTCACTCAGCCAAAACATTTATGATGGCTGCATTTGCAGAACAATTCCTGTTGTAAGCATTCAAGCCGTGCTTATTCACATATACCACACTGCTGTTAAATACATTGACAGGCCTTGTAGTTGATGGCCAACGGTTAGTAACTATCTTTAAGATGTTGAATGCCTTGCTTTCCGATGAGCGACAAACATTGGCTTAGCACTTTCTGCTATTTTTATACAGCACATTACTGTTGGTAAATGGTGTAATACTATTGGTTCAGAATCAATATGACGTCGTAAGGTAAGACTTGTACAGTCATATATAGTATAAGCAGTATGGAGGTCAGCCGAAAGGCTTAACTTGACAACGGCAACTGTGAAAGGAGGATCGTCTCGACTAGCTTCTGCAATGTCTTAGAAAGTATTAGCATTGAGTAGAGATATAACTAGAGTGGACTTCCCCAGGTTGAATTTTCTGACCACTCCAGCTGTAGTTCAAGGGATGAACACCATGTCGCGCTGGTCCACTTCCGTGGCGTGTGCGTGGGGAATGTCGGCAGCGTTGCCACATTGTTATCTACCCTCTCTCTCACTCATACTCCATCTCTGTCACCTCCAGTACCAACTCTGCAACAGTAGAACGTGTTCTGAATGTCTGCTTTACCCACAAGTTGGGACAGATAATATGGCGGACACCTAAGTGCCTATCTCAATTCGTATATATCCGTTTACGAAAATAGTAAAAGTTCTGTAAAACATATGTATGAAAAAATGAAACTTAACATACGCATAAGTAACGGGAAACTTTGCATATTACCCATACGGTCATAATACACGATAGCTGTGGATTTATGTTTTATATATGCCTTATCAAATGTGTGCACAGTAAATAGTTTGTGTAGTTTAGTGAGTTAGTTGCGTAGATCTGCGACACATAAGTAACTATAGGTTGTAGAGTTTAAATCTCCTACGATTAACGATTTTTTATGTGACACATTATGGCTGTTTATAACTTAATTTATTGTTAGAAAATGTTTATTTCCAGAATATCTTTGTCTACAAGTAATAATACGCAAATACCAGAACAGTACAATCGACTAGCAGTGATTGTTTGCTAATCACATCGATTGGTTTCTAAAGTAGAAAATTTGAGGTGTATAGCTTGAGTAATGTTAGCAAGCTCACATGAAAGCTTTAAGTTTATTATTGTAAGAGTTCTGTCTTCTTTTGGCCGTGTAACTGTAAAAGCGTGAGAGCACAAGATTGATTATTATGCTCATTAAAGATATACATTTGAAAAAACAGGGACGTAGCCGGGATGGGAAGTAATATATTTTGGACATATCCCCCCCCCCCCACCTCGCGAAGTGAAAATAAACGTTGAAAACCAAATTACAAGTTTTATTTTATTTTAATTCAAGGGTTATGTAATCTTCCTATATATATATATATATATACACACACACAGTACATGAACCCATTGATTATTATAAATAATTATGTAACTACAAATTACAAATCTGTAATAATACAGGTTTAGTATTTTGTTCAAAAATAGAAATAATATGAAAACTCCCCTTCCCCCCTACCAAAACCAAAGGAGTACATTCCTAGCTACGTCCTTGTTTAAATAAACGAATCGAATCGAATCTACACTTGCTGTATTAATTAACACTCCTTGTTATGAAGATGATCGTACATGTTATCAAATATATTTCGTTAGTATAGTATAATCGTGCAAACAAAATGAGTGGTCGTTAACGATAAAGGGTATGTATTCATTCAACAAAACATGGGTCACACAGATCATAACTACTTTTAGGAAAAGTAAAATATAATTTTGTAAGTTAACACACAAGAATGCCCTACTGTCACAAATCATTCCGATTTTTACATAGTGTTCGTAAATTAGTGTCATCCATTAGTAGGCTAGGTGACGACAAACATTCCAGAATACATGAAAAACTTTTGACACAGTCATGATATTTAATAATATTTCTGTTATCCTTGGTAACAACTGTACACTATGAACAGAGAAATGTATTGATTCGACTGCATTTATACACACCTGCACACCGTAATGCAGCGTAAGCTGCTACGTCTGAAGTAAAGATGAGTGCAGAAGAAACATGTGTGTGTTCTCTTATGTTTTGGTTCCCAGTGGAACTTATCAGGTCGTGTGAGTTGGTGGGATTTCCTTAAGCATTGAAAGAAATTGTTGTATTTTATATATTTAGAAACAATTTGTATGCTACGACCAAGCAGTCGGTGTAGTTGGCGGGAAACAGTTATTTACATTAGTGTAAGTATAAAACAACATGACAAAGGCGTGTGTGTGCACATGTTGACGATTATATTTATTCCCAAATAATAAGCTTCTCTGATAGCAAATGTCAGTTTTGATGTATGATCTTCTACAATATGATAGTTTTATACGAGGTTATGTTAGGAACAAAGGTAAACATGACAGGCTTTCTGCTTCTTCCCATTCGCTGGAATTAACAATAATACTAATTAATCAAGAACGGAAGATTTTGCACAAAAAAACTCTTTTTTTGGAGGGTCACTGTGGGCAAACGGAGAGGGGGGTAAGCCGACCCCCCTCACTGATCCCCCATCCTTCGTCTTTGAACACCCCCCACCCCACCCCCCGAATGACCGCCTCTCCACCAGGGAGGAGTTGATGGCACAAGGGGGGGGGGGGGGTATGTTTTCCATTTGTGGGATTGTGGTGCGTCCCATGTGTCGCCTTCTTGAGTCTCTTTATGGTGAAGCCAGTATGATCAAGCCCTCCTTTGGGGGGAGGGACAGGGGCAAGTGCCCTCTCCTCTTTTCTTTGGCTGTATTCGACCTGGAAGACGCATTTTTTTGACCGATTTTCTTCACATTTGGTGGAGGATTGCCGTTCCGTTCCCTGCCCTCTCACCATGGTCAGTTAGGCCCTTCGTAGACCTTACGCTTTAGGTCTTAAGTCTTACATCTTGAGTTTTAAGTCTTAAGTTTTAAGTATTAATTATTAAGTCGTACTTTCAGCATTATTGATATTGCATGTCGGGATGTGCGAGCGAGTACCGATAGGTGCTAATGAGCATGTGCCGAAGTTCCCAGGCGACATTGCGCCATAAATACTAATGCATACGGTTACCTGCTTCAGCTATGGTGGCTCAGGCCGCGGTTTGCGTGGGCCCGGCCCCTGGTTAAAACATTAGTGGGAAACTTCAAATACAGAATATGTGTTTCCGTATGACAGATAAGCTCCTACTTCATAATTCTAAATGCATTAGTTTTGTATTGTAAACTTAGGCCGTGTCCAAAATGGCAGATTGTATTGACAAGATGATCACGAGACCCGATTTTGTATACAAACATTCTGACGTATTTGGTAAATAGATAATTCGTAACTTGTATATAATGGATGTTAGCAAAAATAAAAAATTACAAAATCAGCACTATGTTGGTTTTGACATTAAAAACACATGAGTGAATGATTACGTAAAACATCTTTTAAAACAAATAACTTTTAATAAAATACACTAGACATGATTTAAAAAGCAAGTAAGTGTTGTGCTTTATTTATATATTTCGCAAAACATGTTTTATTTTAAGTCGTTATTGGATATTATATTATTTTCTTGTTTATTATTATATATTCGCAGCATTCCAGTGATGACTGTAGAAATATTACGTCCATTTTAAGCATTTAATTTATATAAAAGGAATTTTTTCACTGTTACTGTAAGAATGTGTTGCCGCGAGTGCTAAACAAGTGACTGTCGATTACGTCCGGATTTAAACTTACGAAATGACACATTACAAAATAACGAATTTGTCCTTTCGGGCACGACCTTAGCTTGTTAACTATTAGGGATTGGCACCGAGTCGTTGCATTCAACTGATGTTTAGTGTAGAAATAGTTATATTTTGTAATGTACCTAGCCTGAAGTATAATATTGTGACTCTCTTTGTTATGTCTAGTTTTTATGAATTCGTTAGTGTTAACATTACTGATAAACACTTCCGTGTCAACGTTTTTTGCACTGTTAAGATTCGGAGGTCTCAGTATAGAATACACATTGGTGTACTGCATTACACTCATGTAAATGTAAATACACATATCTGCCAACTTGACAGATAATATCCAACTAAAGCACATCATTATTGTAAACTTGAATCTTACAGACACAACAGTTGTATTGTCGCTTTAAAACAAACCTATGTTAGAGTTGAACCTTATACGTGATCATTAATGCCCTTTTCTAACATTGTGCATAATGTTTTCTGCTTAATGAGATGCACGCTCATACAGCGTTCGCATTCGTCTACGTACGTAAATGTTTTACATGTCTCGGGAAATGACATGTGCACATACATGAGGAAACAAATGTGTGTACGTCTCGCACCTTTACGGCCTATTAGCTACTATTTTTAAAATCGATTTGTATGTAGTTAATAATGGTTTTTCCTAATATCTCTTTTTATAAACAGTGGAAAGGAGGCATTAACAATTTGAAATCTATTTTATCACCTTTAGTTTTTTTTTAACTTTTTCAACCAAATTTTCATCAGGATAGTTAGTTTTCATAATTTTGTATTCATAAAAAACTATGCTTTATTTCTTCTCCATTGATATATTTTAATTTGTATGTTGGCACATCATAATTTAAAACCTCGAAAATAGTAAACAATTCTGTTGTCCAATTAGCAGTATAACCATTTTCATAAATTCGTTTATTTTTGTTAACTCCGTCAATATCTCTAACTTTATACTTCGGTTTAGTAAACATTCGCAAAATCTTGTCTTAAATTTTTTTCATTTTTTTATTAACTTCAATTGGTTTCATACAAATAGTTATATTTTGTATTGCTGTTCTCTTTTACTAAATCATCTAATATATTTATCATATTATTATTGCCATTAAAGCAAATTTTTTCCACATTTTATTCTTCATTGTAAGATTACATCTCTCTGTAAGACTAGATTTAAGTTCACTGAATATAGAATAATTATTGATATTATATTTTTGCATAAGTTATTTAAATATTTTATTACAAAATTCGGACCCATTGCCACTTTGTATATTATGTGGCTTTCTTTTCATCAATATACATTCAAAAGCATTTGCTACATTTTTGGCTGTTTTATTTTTAATTTGTACAGTAAATGCATATTTTGAAAAATCATCGATAGTTGTCATAGTATATTTGTATCCATTATTTATATGAGAATGCCTTTTAAATTTTCAGTATCCATTTCAACACGATCAATTTGCAATAAATCATCAGTACCATATGAAATTACTTATCTTCTTGGAAAACTTTTTCATGTAGGTTTATATAATTCATTGATTATTCCTTCTCTTACATTGGACAAAATTTCTTTTTTAAAAATGTTGATTTATTATAATTACATATTGAACATACACTTTTCTGTGGTAATCGTCCATTTTTAGTATTTTCATTTTTTATTATTATTTTTGGTGACATTCTTGCACTTCAAATACCAAGTATTCTCCATTTAATAGCAAAATAACATTGCATATTTATATTTTACGAATATTCCTATTGTGGTCATCAAACCATCATCATATTCAGATATTTTATTTATTTATATTTTAAAAGTTAAAATATGTCGTGCATTAACATCAAAACACTTACTATAATCTATTATTGTAGATCATTTAATAACAGTTATGATATCATCAAGTAAATTAGAATTAGCAGTTATTATTTTATAAACAATACAATCAATCAAAAAAGAAAAGGAAGTTAGATTATCTAGGTGGAAAATATAAATTTTTTATTCCACTTTGCAGGTAGATAAAATATATGTGATTTTTCTTCCATACATTTCTCAATTTTTGATTTAAACAAGTCTATCATAAAAATACAAAACTGATTGGTTTAATTTTTTTTAATTTATCGGCTATTTCTTTATCGAAATATCTTTTATTGGTTGCATCTTTTCCATCTATAGGATCAGCCATGTTATTAACTGTATGGTTTGAAGAGAAACATAATGTATTGTGTAAACAAAATATTTACTTATTTGCTCTCGTAAAGCAGGAACAATAATATTGTATTTTGAATCTATATATGTTTTTAATGCATAATCAGAAACAATAGTATTGTATTTTGAATGTACATCTTTTTTTAGTACCTGCATTGAATTATTTATTCATTTTATCTAATCATCGATAATATTACTGACTCATTAATGTATATTATATTTTAAAGCAAAATCAGCTAGGATCATATATATTAACAGCTCTATGCCCTAAAAAAGAAACACAAGATTTTCTATAATCAAAACAAGTACTTAATTTACTTTAAGTAGAAACACCCAAATTGCATTGTGAATCTATATATGCTTTTAAAGCATAAGCATTATTGTCAAAAAATTTATTTAAAGATGTGATTAATGTTTTCCCAAATATATCTGTCATTTAATAATTAAAATAAAATTGTGACTCTGTTCTTCCAATTCTTTTTTTTTTGTTTTTTTTTCGACATTATTATAAATTACAGTAGCTCCTCCGACTAAAGCACCAAGTGCGCCTAAAACAGCAAACCAAATTGGTAAAATTCCTTCACGATTTAAACCACTTCCTGATTTTTCTCTTAATAATTTTGCGATCGTTGGTATTGATAGTTAATTTGAAAGGTTTTCCATCTTTTAATTTTTTATTTTTTTTCTAAATTTGATCTTTTGTTAAAAAAATTATCTATACCCAAATCTCTTAATTGATCAATGGGTATATTGTATGTTATATTCGTTATCTTCATTTATAAGTAAAAGTATAGAGTTAATTAAACATTTAATACCCCAACCTAATTTTCTTTATGTAAACATAGTTGAAGCAACAGTCGCAGAAGCAATTTTTCACCTATTGGAGTATCTTTATTTAACATAATCTCCTTAACTAATTTTTGTTAAATTTTCTTATGATTATGTCTAGATTCTAAATCTTGTGTGGTATCTATAAGCGATATCTGGATATTTGCAATCTTCAACTAATTTATTTTTTCCTGTGTCACCTCTTTCCAAACTTTCATTTGATATTGTAAATGGTCCACAATAATTATAACCAGGCAAATGCATTTCTGGTAAACTTAAATTGTTTAGTGCCCAATTTATAATACCTTTACCATGATGTACAGAATTCCAAAAATAATGTAGAATCACATTTATAA
Source organism: Dryococelus australis (assembly GCA_029891345.1). NCBI lineage: Eukaryota > Metazoa > Arthropoda > Insecta > Phasmatodea > Phasmatidae > Dryococelus > Dryococelus australis. The sequence goes on along the minus strand of CM057007.1, from coordinate 88,635,597 downwards.
CGTTTACAAGAAATGGAATTCCTTTTGGATTATTAATAAAAAAATTAATAAAAAATAAATAGTTCGACATGTTTACTATAATTTGATTCTCTTATTTAACTATCATAAATTGGTTAAATTTTATTTACGTTTTTCCATATTCTATTCGAGTTTGCTTGCATAGTAAGTTCATATTGTTGAAATTATGCATTTGTTGATAAAGTAATTTCTGTGTAATTTTCATAGTCATTATCACTGAATTCACCTTCAGATAGTTTATTTTTGTAAGCAAATTTAAAAGCCCTTCTTTAATTTAAATATTTTATCATTAACAGATAGTTTATCATTATCTATTGTTACTTTTGTATCTCCAATGTAAAAATTATCCAGATCTCCTTGTAAACCATAATATTGTGTTTCAGAAACCTTAATTCTTTTAGAAACATTTTTCAGAGTTTTATATCAGAATCTTTCAATGGTATGATCCCCAGTTCTTCTTCAAAATTAGGAATTTCATATTCTGAAAATAATTCTCTTTCAAATAATGTTTCTACTGGAGTTAGTGCATAAACTTTTTTTTTTTTTTTTTTTTTTTTGCTACTGGAACTAATGTGTTTATTATATTTTCATTTTCTTCACTTATTCTACTTTTTTCCCAATATTACATAATTCGTTAACTAAGGGTAGCTATTTTTTATATATATTTTAATATTCTGCCTTGTGATTCTTCTTATAATTTCTGTATTTTAATGAGTAATTTAACTCTAGAAACGTCATTTGACAACTATTTAATATATATTTATTTATTTATAACTGAGTTATAAAAATATTGAGAGATTTGATAGACAAACTTTTCCCCCCGCTGATCAAACTAGGTGGAATTTAAATTTTTACAATAATAGAATTTAATTTGATATTCCTATAAGTGATGGGTTTTCTTTTCCAAATGATGCTTATAATTATGAACAACTTAGTTTACTAAAGAGAGATAAAGTTTGATACGAGGCAAAATATTTTTAATTAGATAATGTTGATGTTTGTTCTAATGTTTATCCTTTTCAATTTTCTAGAGTAGAAATCTCAAAACATGGATATATTATTGTAGTTGTTGATAATCCAGTTTTAAGGTCAACAATAATAAATGAATGCTTTATTAAGATCATCAAGTGAACAAAAATAATTGATAATTTACTGGTGTTAATAATCTATATCGAGAAATATCTGTTTCTAGTAATATAACAAATTAGGTTGAAACTGTTTCTAGTGATAAAACAAATGAAATAATATCTCCACTGAGATATTTGTTTGGTTTTATGTGAGACAACAATGAGATTTATTGGAATCGTGTTTATAAAATTACTTTTTTTCGTAATTAATCTGATAACAACTGTTTATTACTTTATGAAACTTTAGGTAAACAAGAAAGTTCAGAAACGTCGTTCTGATCCTGGAAAAATTGTTATTCAAAGATTATAAATTATGTGGCCTATTGATGGATATGAATCAAACACAGCCACTGCAATTAAAGAAAAAATATACTAACATCAAAAAATACCTATTAGCTTTAATTACTGGTAATTTTTATAAAAAGAATACTGGATCAACTGTTTTTAACTTTGATATAAAAGATCGTTTTAATAATTTACAATTTGATATGCCCGATTTTGCAAATTGTAGGTTTTAAACTTAATAGAAGAAATCATGATGAAAGGCATAACCATGCTTCTATGTTTGGTCATTGTGATGTAAGAAATATTTACGTTAAAATAGTAAAAATGAAATTTTTCCGAAAGAAAATTGGAATCTAGATATTAAAAATGGTGTCTGTCTTAAACAATTTCTTACTTATACTGATTTTATAAATTCAAAAACAAAACTACATACTATATGTAGAAATAATGAACTTTATTATAAACCTACTGTAAACTTTGATGGTAATATTAGTTACTATTCATTTTGGGGTCGAAGACCATTATATGTTGATTGTTTATATATAAAAACAGCTGTAGTTAAAGATAAAACAAATAGAAAAATAAGTGTTTATTTTGATAAAGCTGTTGAAGCTGGTACAATTTGTAATGTTGTTTTAATTAGTTATAGGAATTTAACTTATGGTTATTGGAAATAAATTATTACTGACGATACATTAATTTTCTAATTAATAAATGGAAGAACCAACAAAAAATATTTTGCTATTTTAAGACAAAAATTAAGATGCATTGTTATATGGTTACATCTTTTAGAACTTTCAAAAATTTTAAGATGTTTAGTTAATCTTTTAAAAACTTTTACGAATCTCTTTATAAATAAAAATGAAAATGCCTTTGTTTCCATGCAGTATGACTAACATTTTTAAGAGTGTTAGCCATTGTGAGCCACCTCCCTATAAATTAGATAACGCTTCTGAAAATCCCCAAAAAATTGGTTTACAAATTTCATTCGAATTTACAAAACTTACAATTTACAATCTTAGAAAACATTGACGATAAATATGACCTTCCATAAATAGGTGAAAATGTAGAGCATATACAAGAAGTTTTTAAAAAGTTACTGGAGCTTCGAATATAAACTATAATGAATAATAAAATAATATTTTATTTGATTTTAGCTTAATTTACATGATTTTAGCTTAAAATTGGCTGTTTTTTTAATTAGCACAAATCCTGCACGACCATTTTTGAAAAAAAAAAATTGAAAATTTGCTTGTGTTTGGTTTAAATTACATTATTTTTACTTAAATTCACTTGTTACTTAGGTTTGAGAATTGAAGTCAAATGAGGCTTCTTAAAACATGAAAAAGTTGCTTGGAAGTGGGGAATTTACTCGATTTTCGGGTTAAATTGCTTAATTGTGAACTTTTTTCAGATTTTGTGTGTGTGTGTGTGTGTTTGTTTTTCATGTTTTATTTTACTGAATAAATGTCGTGTTTATTTATTGAAAAATAATTTTAAATTTGTCAGTTTGCATACTTTATGATCAATGTCAACATTCGGTACAGGTAGTTAGCAGACAGCATAATCGAGAAATTATTATCACCTATGTGTTGAACAAGTGTTGGAAGTGGTCTGAATTTGACGATTTTTGTTTCAGTTAGTTCGCAAGGAGATTGTGTGCTATTTAGTTGTTGTATTGACCAGGACGACCTGATCTTGTCTAACATTGTTTTAAACATAATGTACAGCACATTCGCATGGTTGGTAAGTGCTTAAAATTTATTTCCTGGAATTATAGAGCATGAGACTCAGCCCTGCCAGGAAGTCAGGTGAATGGATCCTGTTGGAATGTTGAAGGCTTTTTATAAAATAAATAAAATATGACATATTTTATTTATTTAATTTACAAAATTGTACATATATACAAACCGTTCTTTTGCCCAACTCATTCCCGACAGATGTCAATGAACTGTTTGAACCCACGCCTGTACCTGCCTTTATGTAGCAGACAATTTTTAAATAATCGACAAATATCCATATTACTTGTTCCATCTTTGAAGTCTGATAGCGACATATTCGTATTTACAAAATCATCATAAACAAGTCATAAATTCATACCATCCATGCGAAACAACACCAACAGATTTGCATTGTCGCGAAGCAATTGTTTGGGTATGTGTGAATAAGTCTGGCCAAGGTCCACACAGTCCACCTTCGCATGTCGTCCGGTGCTAAAGTATTCTTGAATGAGAGTTTGTTTTTCGCAGGCTACGTTAATGAAAACACAAATTTCGTTTTGTAATGCCTCGCTCAGAGGTATGATGGCTTCGTTATCACTGCAAGGGAAATAACTCACGCCTTCCAATGTCTGCAGTACTCGAGCCAATTGCTGGTATTTCATTTGCTGGAGCGATTTTGAATATAGGGATATGTTCTCGAACTGAAGACCATTCTCTTCTTCCAGCAGGCTCAGTAGGACACATGTTTTCCCACAATTTGATGGTCCCGCGATGATGCGCCTCACTGTATTCGGAAATAGGCTTCCATGTCGTGATTCGTGAGAAATGTCTTCATCTTCAGCATGAATGCATATGGGTAGAATAACATATTGCTTGATAATATGTATTTTATCACAACTATATTGCGCTGTTGGTTGTCATGTCTGTGGTGTTGATTGCTGTGGTGTTCATTGTAGTTGCAGGGAGCCAGTACTACTTATTTTAGAATGTCTCTTCAAAATATCACTGCGTGTAAACTGCCTCTGGCATAAATCGCACTGAAATGACATTCTAATTGTTTCGTCCTGCATATCGTTATTTTGTGTCGATGCATGCTGCACAGAGCTGTGAATGCTTTACTGTAAGAGCAACAAAGCAAATGCAACATTTGTAGTTTACATGTACACTGTTCTAAGTCTCGAATGATACTGAAACGAAACTGTATAAAAGGAGCATATTTAAAATTGGATAAAGAATTGAGCATATAATCGGCACTAGAGACAACCAGTTAGCGATGATATAGGTCAGAGCTCCATGATTGACGAGGTTAAATGCAATCATGACATGTTTTGTGGTTGTGCTAAAACTGATGCATATTGTGCTAACTGCAGTGCTAACTGTGGCACTAACTGTGGTGTGTGTGGTGCAAACTGTGGTGCAAACTTCGTTGCTAACTGTGGTGCAAACTTCAGTGCTAACTGTGGTGTTAATTTATAAGTGTGCTAAGGACATACTTAATTCTTCGACCCTTTTCGCTGTCTGGGGTGATGCCTATGTTATGAATTTGGTAAGTATATCTTAAACAGTTCAATAATTACAGCCAACTATGCTTATAAGTAGACATAAGACATACTTTACCCTACGACCCTTCTCACCATCTCCGGCGATGTCTATGTTATGAATTTGGTGACTATATATTAAATGCTTCAGAAATTACAGCCAACTATGCCTATAAGTAGACATAGCTATTCTCCCACCAGTGACATCACCCAATATGGCGGTCGGGCTGTCCTCCAGTCCACAGCCCCAATCCCACAGTCATCTATGTTTATAAGTAGTCATAGAACAAGATGGATGCCTCCAGCAGACGTTGGCAAACAAGATAAACGCATCCAGTAGACGACAAACAAAATATATTTTTTTTCACGATTACAAATCTGTCCAGCGAGTGTGCACTCTCTCTCGTATCTGCCTTCTTTCAACTCTATCTGTCTACATGCGATGGTATTACTGTGGTTAGCACACTGGACCTGACGCCCCAAGAGTCGCCAGAATGAAACCGCACAATTCCAGCATTTTTTGAGTTTACACTTAAAATAAATTACCCTCTAACACAAGATAGCCGCCAGCCCTCTTAGCTGGCACGAGTGGAACTTCACTCTGGTGGCGAGTGCGAGAATCAGATATGGCCGCAACCACATACACTAGTGGTCGATGTGGGATTCAAAGATGTGCGGCAAACAAGATGGTCGCCACCAGCAAACGACTGCAAAACAATATGGCCTACACCAGCAGATGACAAACGAGATGGGAGGAGAAAACCTCCTCTGGTAATGTGAGAAAAAGAACGAAGTAAAAGAGGAAGCGAGAGAACGAGAGGAAGAGAGAGAGGAAAAAAGTGGAATGCAAGAGAAATAAAACTTGGGAGGATCCCGAGGAAACCTTTAATGATGGAAGGCAATAATGGAAAGTGAAAACCAAGATGGACATGATCGGAGATGAATGCATGAGCAGGAAGCGACAGTGTACATATTCATTTAACATTGTTTACATAAATAAGAGTGTTTATGTCAGGTATTCAGATGAGGGCCAAATAAACGAATATATATTGTTCTCTCTCTCTCTCTGTGTGTGTGTATATATATATATATATATATATATATATATATATATATATATATATATATATATATATATATATATATATATATTGTTAAATATTATTTTCATATTTTGCTATGTGACATTAGTTTTTAAGTGCTTCAAATTATTTTTTTACAAATACGTTTTCTTCAATCACAAAGTACTTATTAGGTTTTACTTTATTAGTATAACGTTCTCTCAAATGTTCATTAGTACAAGTTCTACATTTATTAATATGCTTATCTTTTGAACTTTTATGTGAATGGGAAGAATTTATATTTTTTCTTCATCACATATTTTACGTTTTTAATTAGGTTTTCTATTTACTAGAAAATATACTTAAAATATATATACTTGAAATGTTTTTCAATTGTTTTTTTTTTTATTTGGAAATTATTATTTTGAAAATATTATGTAATGTTTTTATTTAAATGAAATATTATATATTTTATTTATTTTTATTTTTAATAAATTACGATTTCTTTCTATTAAATGAATTTTTTGCTCGGCAAGTTAAATTTATTGATTGAGTTTATAAAACAAAAGATTTAGAAGTAAATATGAAATATTTAAAAACTAATTTTCAACTTATAGATACAAAATTTTGGTAAGAAAATTTCTTGTGTTTTAGATTATGGATTAAAAATGGTTTTGCCTTGATAAATATGTTTAACTTATTGAAAATAAAGTCCTAAAAATTATGATTGAGAAATATAATTTTGATATGAGATGAATGACAAATAACAAACAAAAAAAAAACGAAAATCAAATAAATTCGATTTTTGTTATTTTTGAATTTTTAATTTTAACACATTGTTAGTTTTTCATATCTTATTTAATTGATGTAAGTTTTATATTCTTGGTATTTTTTAATTTTTTGTGAATATTAGATTCTTGATATTTTATTATATTTCCCAATTTATGAAAGGAGATCAGTTCTCTCCCAAACATAATACTTAAAAGATTTTTCTGTGTGAATTTACAGTTTTCATACAATTTTGTAGCTGTCACTATTTTAGTCATAGTTTTAATATCAGCAATATCCTCAATCACTACAAAAAAGTGATTAATCGAGAGAAAAAAATGCATTCTGTATTCTTTGGATACTGAACTGTATTTTCGCCACAATTAAGGCCTATGTTTGGCAACGAAACATAGCAAAGCCAAGTTTAACCAGTCTCGGTTAACTTAAATTCAGGACTATAGTGGCGAAACGACTTTATACTCAATATTAACACTAATCGAGTATTATTAATCTAGCTCAGAAGCAAGCTTAATTATTGTTAGTAAAACCGGCCGACGACGGAACTTTCAGATAAATATTCGTAAAAGTTACCATTTGGAAGTGAAATCCTATTGGACGATGAAAGTAAATATCCGTTTTCATTATATCAACTGAACCACGGGATTTTATAACGGTAATATTTGTGAGTATGGATGTAGCTATGGTCATAGTAAGTTCGATTATAGCACTGCCATAAGTAACAGTAGCAGGTAACTCCTGAGAAAGTAACAATTTTGTCAATGTTTCAAAAACAACTGATAACATCTACCAGCATCAAACACGTATCAACAAGCATAACACTCGACATCTTTTTAAATAAACTGAAGGAAAACTTAGACCATTTGGCATTTGTACTTAACTGAAATAGAGTATGCATGACAAAACGAAATGGTGTCCCCAGAATTTGTACAATTATCAATCATATTATTCTATACATGCGAATTTGAACTTTCTTCCTTCTAAACTTCAGATGAGAGATATTGTCGTGGAGATTTTAACTTGTAATTATCCAAAGATGTTTAAGGAAGAGCATAAAACTTAGTCAAAGTGTTTCTGTTATTATGGCATTTTGGTCACATTTTAACAATTTGTAGTTTTTCTTTTGTGGCATGTCAAATTAAGTAATTGTGTTTGGCTGCAGGATAACTCCTCACGAGTGGGATAATCCCAACCCGATGGAAGATGATCCAGAGGAGCTTGAGAAACACCTTCAACTTGCTCAACTGCCTGTGGTTCTCCATAGGCTCGCTGATGGCACAAGGCTGCGACCTCCTGCCCAGGTGAGTACTGAGTTTCCGTTTAAGACTTTCATTAATTTCAATACTTATGCTTTAAATGTAAGTTTATAGAAACACTGCTTTGCAGAGATAAATATGTGAGCAAGTTTTCGCATGCAATGTCGTGTAGCAAGGTTTCAAAAACAGCATACCAAAACATCATCGAGATGAAGATCATGGAAAGTGAACAACACGGAATAAGAAAGAATATCAAACGATACTAAGAGCCTTCAATAAGTGGGTCCTAAGAACAGCAAGAAAGAAGACAGTAAATCCACATGACAGGCGACAGATAAGAAAGAAGACAGTAAATCCACATGACAGGCGACAGATAAGAAAAGTGCAGTCCTCAGTAGAGGATATGATCACATATGAATGTGATGCCAGATGTGCTCCTTCTGTCCATTCCTCTTGTTACACCGATCGCAGCTACATAATTGTTGCTGGCAGCTGGCGACATGCTGCCAGGCATCTCCCGGCGATGTCTCTCATGTGTTCGATATCGTTTAGGTGGGAATCATGTAAGTGAGTCCATTCTGTTAACATCGGCTCTCTCCAACAACTAAGCGACAGCTGTTGTATGTTGAAGTGTAGCCTCGTCGTTCATGAAGGACTCACGACATACGGCATCCCAGAAAAGACGCACATGAGGAAGCAGAACCTTGGTATGATAGTGGTCACCATCGACTGAACCTCTTTGAAAGATGTGAAGCTCAGTATGGTCACCAAGCATTATGCTTCTCCAAACAAAAACTCCGCCACCTGTAGACCACGCCATTACTAAGCTCCCCATTCTTTCACAGTAAACACATTCTCTGATGGGTAGGCATCAATAGTACACAGCTGTACTGATTATCTAGCAAACCACCTGTGCACAGTCCTCTGGCACACATCTTGGGATTTCGCCTGCTGTCTACTACCGATCTCTACTTGCTTGTTGGACAATATACCAGTCCTCTATCTCTGTGGTTCCTCATGGATTACCACTGCCTGATCTCTGCACAGCTGTCCCTATCATTCGAAATGTCATCCAAGCTTGCGACATGATGATGTGTACGATCCCGAACTTTTCGATCACGCAACCCACACTTCGACATTCTTTCAGCTTCCCAACTTCCAACGTCGACTAAGTTGTCCATGTGTTTTTTACGGAATTATCTGTTTGTCATATCGGCCATCAGATAACAGCTCGACATCATTAAACCCGATCTTCACTGTGAGGTAGTTTCCACCTCATAGCTGAGCATACACCATGGTCGTGCTTTATACCCTCTCGCACACCCACAATATGTAATGATTCTTATATGTGCATGCCCTACTGTGCTGGACACTAGGTAATCTACTAATGATCTTTAGGTTGGTTCCACCTGTTCGTCCTGCTGGTATGTTGGTTTATTTACTTTATCCTTAATTTTGCACACTGCTGTACAAAAGGTGTTCACACAATTCGCCTACAAACCCCACAAATTACTCCTCGCATAATTACAAACGAAATTATAGATATGACATTTAGCATAACTGGCTTCCTAAAGATGATGCACACTTGTAAAGGTGGAGATAACCAGCAGGTTTATTGCGAATAGCACAGGACCAAACTTTCTTAGATATCTGATGTGTAGTGTACTAATAAATGAACATTGAGATTGGCATAAAATTACTGTCCATGTACATAAGATATGGAAAAAAATGGCAATTGCAACCTAAGTGTATCAAACGGCCTTAGAGGCGAGTTCGATGCCTCTCACTGTGCATGTGCATGTGGTATTGCATTTACTGGTTCACTATGCCTACTTTCTGAGTTCCAAGTAGTTTTGGTCCTGTGCTATTAGCAATAAACTTGCCAGTCATATTCGCGTTTACGAGCATGTGCTATCCTTAGGAAGGAGTTAGAAAAAATGGCATGAACATCCTGTATGTATTGAGGCACTCACATTGTTCATGTGTTCTGATACAAGTGTCAAACATGCCAACAAGAACAGGGACAATAATGCACTGATCATGAGCAGATAACATATATACTATCTCCTGTTACGACTTTTCATACTGGTTGTTAAATTCATATGTACGTTGGCTTTAGCAGAAGTTAAGGGTTTAAAAAATGGAAAAAGAATAATCTGTAAGAAGTATGCATTCTGGCATCCCAGATTGGGGCAGAGATTGGAAGGAGTACCTGGTCGGTGTGATATCACCTCCTGCCTAGTCGTGTGTTTAACTCTTGGTGGGCCTACCTAGATTTGTATATGCACCCTACCCTATCGAATGACAAAGAATAAGAGGACCTCCAAATTACTAGGGTGGTATGGCTGTCACCAAGAAGTAAGCAGTAGCCTCCAGAAATTTAAGTGACACAATAACTATCCTATTATGTTCGACCAATAATGAAGCGTTTTACAGTCTGTTATTTGAAATCAATAAAACAACAAGTTTTTATTCATTAGTAAATTTGCAGTCGTCAATTTTTTTTGGAAGCAGGTAAACAGAAATTACTATTGAACTTTTGTTATTTGAAATATAAATGGAAATATGTAGTAATTTCAATGTATTCTTCTCAGTGAGAAGTATACTTAACTTACGACATGGGAATTGGTTTTTCTAGTTATTAGCCTTTTTTTTACTGTGAAACTTTCATGGATGGAAGTTGCAAATTCATTGCATATATTTATACTGCAGTTAAGGAGAAGATAAACTTTCTAGATTGTACTGCTTAGTATTTCAGTTTATCATTGTGTAAACCACTTTAGTCCCATCAGCTGTTCTGAGGTGTTTCGCTTGCAGGGCAGTGTCCACAAGACTTGCGGCAGGCATGTGGTGGTTCTTCACTCTCATCATAAGTTCTTCATACACCGCCAACCTGGCGGCCTTCCTCACCAACAGTCGTATGGATGACGCCATAGAGAGCGCAGAGGACCTGGCGGGACAGACCTCGGTCAAGTTCGGTTCCTTGCGAGGAGGAGCTACGGCCCAGTTCTTTGAAGTAAATTGTATTAGTGTTCCAGCACTGCGTCCATACACCTAGCTATTTCCACATTACTTTCCTTTGTGAATAACATAATGTTTTCACTGTGTGCATACATATGTAAGTGAATGTGTGAATGCACATTACTTTTGAAGACTTGCAACGAATTTCACCAAACTCAATACATGTCGACCACCAACCGACACACCAACTTTTGCAGTCAATCATATTCAATATAAATAATGCTTTGCTCAGTAGCTGATTACTCAAATTCTCCCTCCTGATAAGACCGCCCTACATGAAGGCATTAGGGAGGCCTCATAAGCATCCTGGAATGCCAGATAGTGTGTAAAGATTGGATGAGATAACACATCGCCCCCGTACTGAGATGGCAGATCTGCAACTGGGTCGTTCTCCATCGATGATGAACGGTAGCGGCCCTAGAATTTATAGTGAGCACTCGTTTCTCATGAACGGTACGGCCAATTTTATCCAATCATTGCAGGCTTGAGATGCCCAACATGAGCATTAAATTCTCAGTTAAAGGCCTGTTTAGTTTGAATATTAATGGTGATATAATATTGTGAATAGGCCTTGGGATCATAACCCAAGTGCTAAGTGATAAATTTTTGCAAAACACGACCTAAAATATGAAATTTCTATGAAAGGCGACTTAAAAATAAGTAATTTTACTCATATTAAAAATTACTCTCAAAATGGTGGATCTGTAAATATTCTAGGGCCATGTGATAAATTCACAGAACTAGTCGAAATATTTGATCCGAACCCAGTATATTGGCAAATTAAGCTCGAGAATTAATTGGCCTATCCTCGCCAAATTTCATCAACAAACAAGTAGTCCTGTTCAGAGCCAACTCGTATGTATTCATATCATTAAGTACGGAACTTTCTTTAAAATAAAAGCCTTATAAATATTAAATTATATTTCATACCTGCAAAATAAATTCACCTATGATTTTGATTATAGGTTTTGCAATGGCATCGATAAATAAGAACAGTGATGTCACTCTGTAAATTCATATTCCAACAACCACTTTGGAAGATGTATTTTCTTGAAAATGAAAGATGTGTAATCGATTTGTACCAAATTGTCCATACAAGAAACACTACCGCAGTACCGTACTTAGTTCATGATATTTTATGAATGTTTAAAGAGACTATGCATGGTGGTGTTACTTTTTTTGGCGTTTTTCTGAACTTCTGGAATGAATATACAGTTGGAAAATGAAGTTCATTATACTAATAATATAAACGTCCATGCATCATAAGCTCATGAGACTGGAAATACACAAAAAAAAAAACAGGTTGCACACCATCACCTCCAGGTCCAATGAACGAGGAGTGGAATGTCCCAGAATAGTGTGGGATCAACCGAACTCCCACAACTAACCCAAAAGAGATTTAAAATGTCTGTGGTGTGTTGCAAGACTTCATGAATTGAAAGGAGATGCACTCTAGGGTTAGGAGCAGGTTGAGATCGGTTTTGATGGGAAATGCATAGTGAGAAAGGTTTTCGGAATGGTTCCCAGGGTGCCAGCTAACTGATAATGGTGATAACTCAAATTAGCACGAGACGTTCCTTTACAGGGCTTTGTCAAAGAGCTGGTCTCGAAGTACTGAACCCCATATAAGTGTCGCAGTTGGGTCACTGGAGTGTTCCTGGCCACCACTGTGATAACTTGACTAACAAGTACACATACTCATTGACGTAGAAGGATGATAAGATGAGAGAGGAATCGTCATGCTGAACTGCTGGGAATCGCCTAAACACGAAAAAGTGAAACATACACAAACAAGTTGATTCAAAATGGTATATTGAATTGCTGTGATGATTAATTATATAGAAGGAATCGCCTAAGGTCGGATACTGCTTTGGCACATCATTGGCTGCACACTGTAATGTACATTTCATTGGTGAAAATAATTTACTTGAAGTGAAAAACTATGGAGTTGCAGTCTACTCCAGCAGCGGTGCAAAATCGGCAGATAAGATGATACAATTGTCTCGATGCCAGTTGGTCAGCCAAGACAATCATCATGCATATTGGTAGCAGTATTTCCTCCTCATACCAAAATGTTGAGCGTAGAACCATCTGCACAATACCAGGTTGCCTTGGCAAGACTTATACTTTCATATTAAGGAGATGGGTCTATGAGTGGTAGCAACCTGGAGCTGGCTCATTAATTAGGTGTTAAGATGGCCTTAAATATGTAATAAACTAAATTCAATTTACCATATGAAGATAACTCAGAATAGCAACCACGAAAATATGTGAGAGATCACAAAATTATTGAGGTGATTAAAATAGATCCCTGAGCTCAACCAATTATTTCTAATTATCCAAAATTTATCTCGTTAGCCCTTCCTTATCTTCATTTAATAGAAGACCCAATTATACAGCACATGGCTGAATCTACAACTGAAACACGAAATTTCCTACACAGAATGAATTTAGTTCCTGAATAATCCAATATGCCATAACTCGTGGGCTATTATATGCCCCGTGATATAGCATTATTAGCGATGATTACCCAATGGTATACTAATCTGTCAGCAAGGATCGACAAGAGTTTCAATTACCTACTAAATTCCAAGAAATAATTGTAAACCCCTGAAGAATAATTCGCTCGTGGATCATGACTCTCAAAGAGTAATAATATTTGCAACAACAAAAATATGACTGAACTTCTTTAATGTCGTTAGGGATGGTGGCCATATAGTGTCCGCGTAAGGGATATCTAGCATTTGAAATTGGACTGAGGGAACATTGTGAACTAAAGGTGCTTAATTTCTATATATAACTTATACAACTTACATCAAACGACTATGGGCATGTATCTAAGATACTGTAACTCTGTACTCATAAGTAGAAATCAAAGAACTTATACTATATATTAATTGCTGATCCTTCTAAACTTGAGAATTGTCAACGGGATTTTGACAATAAAATTGTACGCTTGCACATAGTACAGAGGCAAAGGGACTACTGCATGTCCTTTAACTTTCCACGGCGGTAATTACAGTGGATCACCTTTCCCTCCAAAGCCATAGTTACTTTTCATGCTCTGGCATAATAAGCAACGGTATATACGAGTGGGTTCAGTCATTTTAATATTAAAACATAGATAAAATTCAAGTAGATATTTTTCTGAAATCTCTTCCAAATAACAGGAGAAACACCAGTAAAGATAGTTCGAACTCTTTGGTAAATTTTCTTTTTAACCAATTTCTAACTTTCCGCCACTTTTCAATATAAACATTGCGATGTGACTAATAAACATAGTGTATACATTTCACCCCTCTCAAAAGTTAATGTCTGAGGTTGCAATAAAATATATTTATTAGTGGTTAATGCATTTTGAAAGGGCCTTTAAGGCCCTAAGAGCTCACTTTACCGAGAACGGCCTATAAGTAATACCGGTTGTACCCAATTTACCCAAGGGGACTGAAGAAAACTAACAAACCATTACATACTACACCTCTGTCGCCAATAGGCAGACATTGGCTTATAATAGTTATTTAAAACTCAGATATGGTCCATGTCCAATTCGGCAATGGTCAGGCTATATAAGATTATCCGCATACCATGGTTCGCTCCTCGCACCCTCTACTGATGTATCGTGATAAAGAACTGGTGTAGAGTGGTCTAAGAAAGACCTCGATCATTGCATTATTTTTTCTAACCTACATTAAAACTAAGAGGATAGTCTGGGGTTCAGGGTAGGGATAGGATCTAAGTGTGTCTCAGGGCTTAGCCACATACACCTAAGCATGCAGGCAATGTTCTAACTAGAAGGGCACATGCTCGCGGCTTTACTGGGATTGGGAAAACATGGCCAAAAAGGTTTACCTCCCATGCTAACCTAACCTGATCTACGAAGGGAGGGGGAAAACCGGCATATACATCATAAAAACCCTTCGACAGAAAATAATTGCAATATTGAATGCAACTTATGAAGTAGACAAAAATTTATAGTAGAACAGAGAATGGGAAAGGATAGTATTTTTGAAAGCATTTTTGAAACTCTAGAAGAGAAAGATTGGTTGGAAGGGATGTCTTTTTTTTTTTTCGATTATAATGCTGGAATTGGTTTTAAACCAGGGGCGTTGGGAGGTACCAGCCCCCTTGGAGGAGAAGGTAATGCGCAATGGACACCATTATTTGTGACGTCATGCCAAGCCACTTGTTCCAAACAACTGTTTGTTTACTTGTAATAACGTTGCAAGTGTCATATGAAGTCGCTAGTTGTTCTCAATTGCCCCTCAATTTATGTTATTCTTGCATTTGTAAAATGTGAATTATGTACGTAAACACGTCTTAGAACAGCTATCTATTGTTGATTTATTTTCCAACGAAAGAAAATTAATATTAATGGGTGAAAATGCGTACGGGCCGGGTCTAGCTTATCCAGAGGTGCACAAACCAGAAAGTACTTGTATTTAGTGTATATACTGTGGATGCATGCGTGAAAGATAAATGTTGCACAATTATAGTGCGTATAGTGATACGTTATCCGCGTAAGTCTGTAAATAAACAATTTCAGTGTGTTTAATTTTCGCAAGTACGGTTGCGATTACTAACCTGCCAGCTTTCCTCGTAATAAAATTGCTGTTTGCTGGACATTAGTGGCAAATCGCTATGAAAACTTTACTATTTCGATTTTTTCTTCCCAGGCCATCAGATTTGCAGTGACACGAAATCAGCTGTTTATCAATACAAAAATATGTAACCAAAGCAGTTATCATATTTATAATAAATTAGCTAATGTAGCCATCCTGAATTGCATTTTCCGTGGTTTCCCGAACTAACTCCAGGCAATTTCTGGGATGACTCATTAATTCGTTGTATTTCCTTCTTTGTGCTCTTAGAATACCATTCTCTATTGTACTTGCTGTCAAAAATATGTTAAATTAAATAAATAAATATACTGTTAGTTTGAAATTCTAATTTTGAAGGCAACTAATTGGACTTAGGCTTATAATTTTTATATTGATGATGAATGACAGGTATTTATAATGAAGTGTGATTCATGGAACAGTGAGTGCACTAGTCACTACACCACCACGGCTTCCATCGCCTTAAGAAGGTATGAGTAGAGAGGTTTAGTTGGTTCGTAACAACCAAGGTATTGAGAGCCAATGAGGATGAAATATGGCTGATATGGAGCAGCACTGAAATGCAAAGGCGGGAAAAACAGGAAAATCTAAGCCTTCAAATAGCACGCAGTAGTTTCGTCGTAATCTTAGAACTCCAGAAATTTAAGCGGTGACCATACAATTTTATTTGACGCGTCTCTGTAGCAAAGTCCAGTGTACGCCTGTGTAGTAGCTAAAGATGTATCCGATTAACATAGTGTAAGATACGGCGGTCTAAATAGGCGGTTTTTAGCTATTTTGGAGGGCATGAAAATAATCTTTCTAATGTGCGTGACATCTTGAATATATTAATCCGTCACAGTTTGGAATTAGCATTTTTTCGTATGTAAACCTACTAGGGGGCACGTTTAGTATAAACACAGGTTTCAAATACGCTACTACGGATTTCAAGCACCATATATATGACCACCTTAAAAACACGTTACAGTGTATTAAGTTGTTTTGAAAATGTTGTGCAAAAATCATTTAATCTTTTTAACCACTTTTAATCAAATTGTTATTTTTAAGAGAACCTACAAATTTAACGAAATAGTATTCTATTCATGCCAAATAAAATTCAAGTGGTGGTGCTCTTAATTTGAAATAATAAACCTATGTTTTATATGCTACCACCTTTTTTGTGTTTGTGTTTATAGACAGGAAAATGCTTTTAACTTTTCATTGTATTCTCATACCCTACAAGGTATTGTGATCATTACCACACCCAGAATGCATACCAGAAAATATGCCCGGTAGTGTAGTAAAAGAATAAAATGAAAGGAAATGTAATTTAGAGTTGGTCCAACATTTATAGTAAATAAGGAATTTCGGTATAAGTATAATTCTGATGTCCATGGAATTCATCGTAATTCCAGTGGAGGTTCAGAACCGCACTCCCTAATGTTGTCTCTACCCATGGCCCGCGAGGGTGTACAGATCTTTATATGCTACGTAGATGCCATGGATGTAAGTCGTACCGTGTAACTCGGGCCGCCCAACAACCATGCCGGACCGATCCGTTGAGTGTCTAATCCCTTCCACTATCTGAAGCGCTTGTCACGTGACTGTCCGCTGACACTGGGGTCTGCGCATGTTGTTTTGTCTCTTGTCCCTCTATACCACTACGCCCACTGCAGCTCGTCTTAGGAAGGTAGGAGAGAAACTGGTTGAGCACTTTCATCTACCTCCACCTCATTTCTTCAATTATATTTGGGTTAAGTCTTTATGAACTACAGTTTTCACTATTTACCAGTTCAGCAATAGTCGCACATGATAAATAAAAAAATGTTTTATTTTGGCTGTATACTGTTATAGCAGAGTTTATGATTCAAAAAACTTGAATTACACATACAAACACATAAACCGAACAGGAATATTTGTCAACAGGTACATGAACACACAGAACTCTGTGGAACGAATCGTTTAGTTGAAAGAAGACAATTGTGTCTGCTTTTGTTATATTAATTTGTCACTTACTGACTGTATTCCTTCCACAGAGTTTTTTGTGTCTTTCGCGTAAGCCTACGTGTTGAAAAAAATTCTTGGTTGGTTTTTTGTGTGTGTACATGTTCGTACGTGTGGTTCTGGTTTCCTGTGACATGAGCTCTGCTTCAAAGGTACATGTACAACATAATATTTAATTATATATATATATATATCATTCATATAGGCCTACATAAATTATGAAGCATAAGAGATTTTAGCTCAATACAAATGTGTTTACAATAACAATAACCCTGATTGTTTAGGATAAAGTAAACAAACAATGCGAACGGAAATAAAGAAGCTGGAGTCAATGGTTCGTTAAAAAGTCATAAATCATAACAACAGTTTATGGTAAGAAAACATGTGAAAACGGCAACTGATATCTCGCACGTGTAATGGCCCCGACTTTAATAGCCCTCCGAAGTAGGCAGTGATTGGCCTTATTTACATCTATTAAACGGCGACTGATATCTCGCACGGGTAATGGCCCCGACTTTAATAGCCCTCCGAAGTAGGCAGTGATTGGCCTTATTTACATCTATTAAACGGCGACTGATATCTCGCACGTGTAATGGCCCCGACTTTAATAGCCCTCCGAAGTAGGCAGTGATTGGCCTTATTTACATCTATTAAACGGCGACTGATATCTCGCACGTGTAATGGCCCCGACTTTAATAGCCCTCCGAAGTAGGCAGTGAATTGCCTTATTTACATCTATTAAACGGCTCTTAAAAATACTGCATTTATCAGCTGGTGCTGTAGTCATCCCATTACAAAATCAATTTCCTTATTTTTATTACAATCTGCATGAATAAATTTACTTTTACAACTACTTCATTAAATGGTCCTGTAATAGTCCAGGAAAAAATATTTTATATGTCAACTGCGAATTTTAGGTGATGCATGTGTCACGAAAATTAATGTTCACTGTAAAATTAGCACTTTTGAATGTCTTGCTTAAGATCTACTTGTATGCACATTGGCGGAAGAATACATTCCGCCTTATGTAAAATTAACATTGTCATGGACCTCGTCACTGTATCCATGCGTTGGTCAAGTGCAACTCAAAAATTATCACAGAAATAATGTTTTTCAAATCTGCTTATTTTTACACTTCGATGGATAAAAAAAACAGAAAGTGAAACTAATAATTTAAGTTACCATAAATGGTTGTCTGGCACTTTTTGTTCGACGTCAAGATATGGAACTACTTCCCATTCATGGTTTCCTACTTTACTGGGCGCATGTCACACAGTTCGCCCGTTTAAGTATATGCAGGTAGCAGTGACTTTTTCTAAGGTTGATTTGAAAAGTTCTCACTTTACCGTGAACAGCGTTTAAACAGAAATGGGTTGAATTGCTTGGGGTAAAAAAACACTATATATTTGCGAACATGAAAATTAATGCTATCAAGTACTGCTTAAATATCTTGTTTTTGACACACAACAAATTTGTTTCTTGAAATAATTTCATCAGATAAAATATACGACTCTGCACAATGCCATCGGGTAAGGTTATGAGCCTCTCTACTTTTAAACTTATATAAACTCTTAAACAAAGCAGACTAGCCAAGATTAGCATTATCTACACTTTCTTTATTTTAACTACCTTTCGAAAACGATCAAATGTAGACATTTGTCGTTTACTGTAATGATTACAGCCTACTGCAAAATACATCACTATCTAAAAGGATAAACAGAAGCATGTTTGGAAACAGCATCATTGTGTGACGTCGCACTAATGGTGTCCATTGTGTATTCCCCCTCCTGTGTCACCAGTAGACACCTGAAACATGCAAGGGGTAAGGTAAGAGAAAGAAGAAGGCGGATGGCAGCGGGCGCAAGTGCACTAGAGAGCACAGTCGCTGTGCCAACAGGCAGCTGCAGTCGGCCATTACATAGTGTCACCCCCCCCCCCCCCCTTACTCCACCCCAAATCCCAACTACCATGTGTTGCGCGAAAACTTGAAGCTTGTTCACCTTGAAGTGACTTCTTCATCTTCGAGGTGGTGTATCTCTAGAGCGCTTAGATATCGTGTGAGCACTCACTCGATATCTGACCCACTTTAACTTAGATAATGGACAATCTTTCATAAAGCATAATTTAATTTTTTGTATCTGGAATCACCTTTAAATCAATCGACCTTCTGATTAGCGCCCCGGGGGACTACGACCCCGACCAACTCCAAAGGCACAAGCGGCCTTACTTGCTATCTGCGCACATACCACCGTAGTAACTTAGTGTCACACACCCCTACAGCGAACACATGTAATGCCTGAGCGCACCAACACACATGTGGCTCGCACCACAATGCAACAGTACATCCCAGTACACCATTCCTCACACACACACCACCTCTGGACAAAACACCCACCGAAGCACTATGTGCTTACAGTCACGCAGCAAAAACATACGCCGGAATAGCCATATGGCTCTATATTGGGCGGCAACACTTACAAGAGAATGGGACTTCTTCTTAAGCCCTCTGGCCTGCTCTGTCTAGTCAGTATGAACTGCGAATATGTGAATCCACCATATTGGACTATCGTAAGCTAAGTTACTTGTGAGACAAGAATGAAATCGCCCTAGCCACGATTGTGCATACTACTTCCTAAGCCACCAGACTTGCTAGCCTGAAGTTCTTGTGGTGCAACGGCGTAGAGGTGACCCGTGCCGCATGTCAAAACAAAGTTAAAATAAATGAGATTGTGATGTATAAAAGAACTCACAAAACCATGGTACAAGACTGGCAAGTGCCTGCCATATATTTTTCATGAACAAAATTCGCAGAGGAAAAAAAGCATATAATATTGGTTTGAAATAATATTACTTTTTTTTGTTTAAATTGTGTACTGTTATGATGTTGTGTTTATATGTTCGTCATGTTAATTACTAGTTACCAAGCCTTGTGATAATATAAAGATGGTTTGCAGAACAAAGTACTAACACATCAGTTTTTTTTTTACTATCAATATTATATTCTTTATGTTTATTTGCTCATTACATTCGAAATTATTAATATGCTTTTAGTTATGATAAAGATGTTATTTTGACAAACTATAGTGAATTTTATTACATTGTGAAATATTTCATTTTTCTTTAATGTTTTTTAATTAACATGCATGAGCACAACTAACAGTATTGTAACCTCTGCCCTTGCCTCAGTCAGTGTGGCACTCTTGCCTCAGTCAGTGTGGCACTCTTACCTCAGTCAGTGTGGCACTCTTGCCTCAGTCAGTGTGGCACTCTTACCTCAGTCAGTGTGGCACTCTTACCTCAGTCAGTGTGGCACTCTTACCTCAGTCAGTGTGGCACTCTTGCCTCAGTCAGTGTGGCACTCTTGCCTCAGTCAGTGTGGCACTCTTACCTTAGTCAGTGTGGCACTCTTACCTCAGTCAGTGTGGCACTCTTACCTCAGTCAGTGTGGCACTCTTACCTCAGTCAGTGTAGCACCTTTACCCTCAACAAATTTCTGCCTAAACCACTACAGAGAAAAAATTAATATATTTTTTTTTCAATTGTATCTAGCAATGTTATTTAACTAACTTAATTTTTATTAATATAATCGCAGTCATCTAACTACACGGTGTACCAGAGGATCTCGACGATTATGAAGCAGACAAAGCCGGATGTGTTCACGAGTACAAACCAAGAGGGAGTAGACCGTGTGTTGAAGGAGCATGGCAAGTATGCCTTCTTCATGGAGTCCACGAGTATAGAGTACGAGATAGAGCGGCAGTGCGAGCTCATGCAGATCAATGGCCTGCTTGACAGCAAGGGATATGGCATCGCCCTGCCTTTCAGTAAGTGCCAAGATCTGGAACTTGTAGGCACCAATAACCAATCCCTATTTAACATCAAAGGGTCGAATTTATGAACAAGACTTTCCCGGCAACTTTTCTCTGTCTAACTATCAATATTTAGTCGAAGACTGGGGGAAGTACATTTCCCATTTGTCTCTGTTGTTCAAAATGGAATTGCGAAGTAACAGTAACATATAATTGTTCGTATTTGTACGAGTTCTAGTCTTGTATACGCCAAGGGGTAGTTTCGTTGCAGGAAATACAATCGAATAATGAGTGTCTTTGAAAAGCCGGTATGGGCGGAAATAACAGCTGCTATAAAATACGCTGATTGGAAAGAGAGACTTTGGATGTCTTTTTGGGGTATCTCCGCCCATCCTGTTCCGATGCATTCCCAAACTTTATATGTTGTGAATCACATGTTTTCGATGAACGAGACCTAATGAATGCACAGGCCAAGGAAGAAATGTGACTAGGTGCTTATCCAGGAACTGTCGGACAATGTGTGTTACATGCAGTAGCCCATTTTCGTGTTGGTACAAGACTCCAGGCTGGCATTGACAGTAGAGGACAAAACCAGACATACTCCAACACCTCCACGATGTAAGAGCTGATGGTCAACGTATCAGCAATGCGAACTAGGTGCGAGCAGGACTGGAATCCGATGGCCCTATGCCATAACTTCAGGTGTTGGGCCAGTATGAATGTGCATAATATAGGACTCAACCAAGTGTGTACCACAATGCCGCAAGATAGGATGCGACCATTGTGCTGCAAGCAGAAGCAGGATTCGTCTGGGCATACTATGTCATGATATTCGTCCCACCATGCCCGACATTCCGTGCACAACTGCAGTAGCAGACATCTGTAGTAAGCCGTCAGTGGCAGCCACAATAGTGGGAACCTGGGGAAGATTCCCTACTGCTGCAAATGGTGATGAAACACGAGTGTTGACACAGATTGATGTGCCACATTCCTGAAATCTTGAGCGAGGGTGTATGATGTGGCTGCACGGTACATAATCGTCATGCACACCATATGCCTGTTCTCATACTCGTTGGTGCGACAGGGATGTTGCCTTCCTGTACATCGCTCAGCCCATCCCTCCTCGACCCACTCATCTCATATCCACTTCACTGTAGTTTCATTTAATTCCAATTGTGGGAACCGATTTCGCATTATGATAATCCACATTCCTGGTAAGCCATAAGCCATTCTCCCGGGCCAAGGAGAAACCTATTCGTATGGTTGTCGTGTTGTTCGATGCGGCATGCTCACTCCATCTGTGCACACGAACTGATGGAGAAATACAATATGGCACTACCTCTCATCTACTCCCCGACCTCCACTTATACATCACTTATCAAAGTCGCCATTGGCGCACACATACTGCGCCACTTGGCTGAACGAATAATCACATCATTCTCCTACCCTGATTCTGAGCTATAGATTCAGCCAGTTTGGAGTTATTCAGGTGCTTCCCTTTTCGTTTTGAAATTTTATTGACTAGTCGCTTCTTTGTTAAAGCGATACTGGATTTTAAGAGAGCAGTCACTACAAAAATTCCACGGGATTTTGTGCACTCCTAATAACACTCCGAGTAACAGGAGCTATGGACTTCCTGCAATTTTTTTAAAGTTTCTTCCACTAATTCGACAAATTGTTACTTCAGTACCTCCACCCATTTTGCTACCTTTGGTAAGCAAAGTTGAATTTGCTCGTCAACCTTGTCTTTTGGCATCTTTGAACACAAAGTCTCACCGAAAGTTTACTTTCGTGAAGTTCCGACTGTAAAATAGAAAATAATATTTTGCCTCTTTTCTTGTGTCAAAGTCTACTTTGACTCGAAGTCATGTTCATGAATACGACTCTAAGCACCCATCATGCATTCACATTAATGGATATAGCTATAATGCATGTCATATTAACATTGTAATTTCTATTATATGGATGTGATGTGTAATTCTCAGTAGGTGTCCAGTGATTATAGTCATATAGTGTATAGGATATGTACTTGAAGACGGCTGGAGTATTGCCGGAGAGTAGTATATGGTTAGGTGGAGGATAATCCAATTTTGCCACAAAATGTAATGAATTTTCAACTTTTTTCAAGCTTTATCCCTCCAAAATCAGGTCACAAATTGTTCCTGCTTTAATAGCTTTATTAAAATCACAAAATCACATGCACGAATATTGATCGTAATATATCTCGCAAAAAAAAAAAAAAAAAAAAAAAAGCAAAGTCAAACAATTTCACATCAAATCAAGCGAATTCAGACCAAAAAAATGCAAGCTAATTCAAGCAAAAATACTAAGGTATTTTAGTCCAAAATTATACAAATTAAGCTAAACAAAATTTAATATTATGTTTTTATTCTTCATAGATTATATTCGAAGCTCTACTAATTTTTTAAAAACTTCTTCTATATGTTCAAACTTCTTCTATATGTTCAAACTTGTTCTATATGTTCAAACTTATTCTATGTGTTCAAACTTGTTCTATATATTCAAACTTATTCTATATGTTCAAACTTGTTCTATATGTTCAAACTTCTTCTATATGTTCAAACTTGTTCTATATGTTCAAATTTGTCAGCAATTTCCCGAAGTTCATCTTCATCGCAAACACTATCTAAATTCATTAACTGTAACTTTTGTAGATCTCGATAGATTTTGAAAACAATATTTCAGAGTTCGGGAGACTTCATATTTATAGTATACGCTGGAAAAGTTCATTTAGAACCTCCTTTTAAAATATTAGTCAAACTGCATGGTAATCCAAGAGAACCCATTTATTATTTATAAAAAAAAATGTATTTAGGTTTAACAAAATTATTTTTATTCGATTAATCAAATGAACTAAATGTCTAAAAATTTCTATACAATTATGGAAACATTTTGTTGTTTCTGTAAAATCGTTTACATCCTCCATTTATATATTTTAAAAAAATTACATATCTTCAGTAATGTTTTCTTTCAAATAATCGTAAGTTAGATTCATTTGACTAATTAGAACAACATTACAAATTGTTTCAACTTCAACAGATTTGTTAAAATCTACACTAATTTTTGTGTTTGTTTTATCTATAACAACAGTTGTTTTTCTACATAAACAATCAATAATAAATACTGGTTTTCACCCCCAAAATGAATAATAATTTATATCACCTTGTGTATTTACTGTTTGTGTAAATAAAGTTCATTATTTCTATACAGAGTATCTAGTTTTGATTTTGAATTTCTAAAATAATTATAAGCAAGAAACATTTTATCACAAAGGCCATTTTCAATATCTAGATTCCAATTTTCTTTAGGAATGATTTCATTTCTTTCATTCTTAACATAAATATTTCTTCCATTACAGTGATCAAACATAGAAGCATGTACACACTGCTCAACAAGATTTTTTTTTTAATTAGCTTGAAAGGCTACAATTACGAAATCAGGCATATCAAATTGTAAATTATTAAACTGATATCTTATATCAAAATTAAAAACAGATGTTCCAGCAGCAACTTCGTTTGCTAAAAATTGCCAATAATTAAAACTAATAGGTATTTCTGAGAGGGCAGCGGTGGCTCAGCGGCTAGCGCGGTCGCCTCCCACCACGGCGATCCGGGCCCGATCCCCGGAGGGTTCGCTCCCGGATTTTCGCATGTGGGATTCGTGCTGGGCGATGCCGCTTGCCGGCGGGTTTTCTCGGGGTACTCCAGTTTCCCCCGCCCTTCCATTCCAGCGCCGCTCCATCTTAGGGTCTCATTTCATGTTATGTTCAGAGATGACGGGTACCTACGGGTCCCAGCTGGAAAGCCCGTCACTCGGAGAGTGTTGCCTCGGCCTGGGTCCAACCCCCATGCACATTTATTATTTATTATAGGTATTTTGGATGTTTGCATATTTTTTTTATTTAATTGCAATGGCTGTGTTAGATTCGTATTCAACAATTGGCCACATAATTTCTAATTTTGTAATAACAATTTCACCTGGATCAGCAGCACTTGTCTGATCTGCGCCATTTACGTTCTTAGTTTCATAAACATATAAACAATTGTTATCAGACGAATTTCGAATAAAAGCAATTTTATAGCCGCCTTTCCAATAAATTTCATTGTTATTTTGAATAAAACCAAACAGATATCTCAGTAGATTGATTATTTCATTTTTTTATCACTGTGAATAGATTTTACCTGATATTTATTATCAACGCCAGTAAATTCTAAATAATTTTGTTCACTTGGGGATCTTAACAAATTATTCATCATTGGTGAAGATAAACCTGGATTATCAAAAGCCTCAATAATATGCCCATGTTTTGAGATTTCTATTCTAGAAAAATGAAAAGGAAAAAAGTTAGTACAAACATCAATATTATCTAATTTTGCGTGTTTTGCCTCATCTCCTTCTTTATCTCTCTTTAGTAACCTAAATTACTTAAGAACATATGCATTATTTGGAAAAGAAAATCCATTAACCAGTAGGGATATCAAATTCAATTCTGTTATTGTAATCATTAAAATTCCCCCTACTTTGATCAAGTTTGCCTTTCGAAACTCTCGATAGATTTATAACTCATTTATAAGTAAAAAAATAATATGTAAATGAAATATTCATCAAAGGCAATGTCTCGAGTTAAATTACTCATTGAGAAATACAAAAATTATTAAAATAATCAGGAAGCAGATTATGAAAAAAAAAGAAGAAAATCTAGCATTAATTCACGAATTACGAAATTAAAAAAAAAAAGTAGGAAAATGAGTGAAGAAGATAAAAATTTAATAACAACACTAGTTCCTGTTGCAGCAAAAAAATTTAGATTATCCACCAACACCAGAAGAAACATCTTTTGAAAGAGGATTATTTTCAGAACAAAAATCTCTTAACTTGGAAGAGCAAATGGGAACTATACCATTGAAAAATTTATCACATGTAGCGTCCAATTATACTGTAAATCTCGGAAAAGAAATTTCATATAGAATAAATGTTATTGATACACAATATGGTTTGCATGCAGAAGGATAAAAATTTTACATAGGTATATTACCTATGTTAAAAATTAGTAATATGAATTAACTGAAGGACTTTCTAATTTGTTAACAAAAGAAAGAGAAAATGTCTTTGGGTTAATTTCTCTGACTGACTGTGAAAACTACACGACAATTGTTTTAGATACCAATGCTGCATTCCAAGAATATAATCCAAAAAAATAAAATAAACTAGAATAGAAGTTGGAAGTACAAAAATATAATTAAACCAATTTATGATAACTATATAAAAGAATCACATTCAAGAACAGCATCAAACACACCAGAAATAATTATTTCTCCCAAAAACTCCTAGCTCTGGAGAAGGTATAAAAAAATAAAACAATTTGGCAAACGAATATTTCTGGATGGATGATGTTAGAAAATTTATTGATAGATTATTAGTTATTCATGGTGAAGAAAATTATGGAAATAAGAATTATTGCAATGAAAAAGTAAACATAATGAATATGCTAAACAATAAATTTTCTGATTTTGGTGTTAGTAATCCAAAAGGAATTCCTTATCCTATAAGAGTTTTAAATGTAATTCCACTTTAATTTTGGAATGCTGAACACCATGTAAAAGGTATAATAAATAGGACATTAAATAATTTAAATTTACCCGAAATGCATTTGCCTGGTTATAATTTGTTGTGGTCCATTTACAAAATTAGGTTAGAAAAAAGAGATGGGAATAAATAAATTAGGTGAAGCATATAAATATTCAGAAAATTTTCTGCATCCATAATATCTTCCAAACTTAAACCTATTTCACAACTTTTACCCATTCTTACACAAAGTTCGCGAGCCAATTCTCCTTGCAATTTTCTTCCTTTTCTAATATAAATAAGTTCATTATTCGTTAATTCTCTATTCAAAATGATATTAGTTTTGTATTTTAAAGCTGTAATTATTGCTTTAGGCCCACATAATACAGTGTTTTGATGTTATATCTTTAGTTAAATTGACAATTTTTTTACCTCTTGCACCATTACCACTGGGTATTTTATAAACATCGATATCGAAAGTAGTTTCATTTATATCTACATTTTCATTTGATTTTAATATACTCTCTATTTGATTAAGTAAATTTTCGGCGTTTAAATGGTTATTTCTTGCAGCCGAAATTGTATTGTGAAAATTCTGATTATTTCCATATATATATATATATATAGTCATATAATCACCATTTCTATAACTAGTTAATCTTCTTACAGAGCTAATTGCTACGTGAACTGCATTTCGAGCATCATTAGGTTTTTCTATCGAATTGCCTTGTAAATTATTTATGTGAATGCTGTATTTTGTTTGACAAATACTGTATCTATCATTAAAATATTTTCCACCTTCACGAATTCCAAAGGGTGGCCTCCTTTCCAGATGTTTATTTAAAAAATTTTGTTTAAAAGGAAATATTTGACCTAAACTATTATTTTATTCTTTAATTTCGGGTTTTGATCAAGTTGGATTTTTTTAATTCTGGTTACTTTTATTTTTCGGGGATACAAATATCTTATTAGAGAATGGAAATGTTTCTTTCAATTCAGTTCTATCATTTGAATATAGTTCTCTAACAGTGAGATGTGAAAATAGTAAATCTTTAAAGTTTCTTTTTCTTTCTTCATTTCTAATAAATGGCATAATAGCTGTAATAGATTCAGCTTTCCTTAAATTGTTCTTTGGCTAATATTTTTATCTCTCGCACTCTCCTCACTCTCAGCTCAACTGCGAGATTGTTCGTTGCCATTATTATTGTTTTATTTATATAGAAAAAATTATTGAATGTTTCAAAAAAATATAAAGATGATGTAGAAATATAAAATTAATATAAACAAAGGAATGAAATTGTAATAGTTTTTAAATTATTGATAATAATTTTTTCGTATTTAACTTCTTCTATGATAATATTCGCCATTAAAACACTTTCTGCATATTGTTGTATGTTTATCCTTAGCAGTTTTATGATAAGAAAATAATTTTATAGGTTTATTCTCATTGCATACTGTACATATCTACGTTGTATAATTATCATGTCGGATTTCATTTATAATACCTACTAATGCATTGTGTGATGTAGTATTTCTATGCTCTTTGAGATATGTACTACAAATATATTTTCCACATTAGCACAGTATTTCCTCATTAAAACATTTTTTACATTTTGTTATGTTTTTGTCTATAGTCGCTTTATGAGGATAAAATGAACCGATAAGTTTATTCACGTCTTAGTTGAATAATCACTATGTCGATTTTCATTTACAATATGTAATTTAGTATTTTTATGCTTTTTGAGATATAGTTTAGATACATATTTTCCACATTCGCATAGTACTTTCTCTTTATTTAAATCATAATGATTACTGGCATATTCGGTGGAACATTTTTTACAGGTGTTAACATGCTTATCTTTTGTGTGGTTATGTGATGGAAAACATTCAATGTTTAATATTTCACCACACTTGTTGCATTGCTTGCATATGATATTATTTTCCGTTTTGAGCATTGATTCCATTTTATTTATAAAGAAAAAAATTATTAAAATAAAGAAAAAAGATTTCTTTAGCTTAATAATTATTTCATTTATAAATAAAACAAAATGGAATCACTTATCAAGAAGTTGAACAATTAATATGAATTGACTAAACAACAAGATTTCGAAATTGATCAATGGCATACCGCTACAGAATAAAAAATTTATGAATCTAAGTTTTTTGAACAATTAATTATATTCCAGAGGGAAATTATAAAATTACTTTATCAGATCGCTATGTAACCAGGTTTGACAGAAATGCTTTAAAATTTATAAATGAGAAACAAGTTTTAATAATGTATGAATGTACAAAAGAACTGAAAAATGGAAAATCTGTACATGATATTGAATTCTCTTAAACTGTTTGAATTGCTATTAATTTGAATCTATCAATTATCTTTTTAATATTTTCATTTGATTTTAGCTTAATTTTTATAATTTTGGACTAAATTACCTTTATTTTTTTTTCCTTGCGTTAGCTTGCAATTTTTGGTCTAAATTTCCTTAATTTGATGTGTAATTGTTTGATTTCGCTTAATTGTTGCAAGAAATATTACGATCAGTATTCATACATGATTTTGTGATTTTAATAAAGCTATTGAAGCAGGGACAATGTGTGACCTGATTTTGGATGTATAAAGCTTGAAAAACATTGAAAATTCATGAAATTTTGAGGCAAAACTGGATTGCCCTCAACCTACCCACATACTACTCCAAAGGAAGGTGGCTTGGACAGATTCCAGACTGCATTGCAGCACTGGCATGGAAAAAGCCTTTGTGTATTTCATGTGTTCCCTTCCTTGTAAGTTCTGTTTGTTTTGGGCATGTATTCTTTCTGGAGTATGTTTTGGGATTAGTTCTCAGAATCTGAATAAAAATCTTGAGGTTCTGACCAATCTCTGAATCCGGCATGTTTGAAATAAATCCTTTGTGTTCCGACCTCAAATACATGTTTCCCTTACCTCCTGTCAAGCTACATCAGACCACGAAACATCCCTCCCTCACTATTAGCCATCAAACCATCTGACTTTCACTTTAATTGTGTTGTGGATTGTTAAGAAAGTTAATTACTATAAGTTTATAAATTTGCAAATACATATCAACAAATCTAACAGCAAAATTTACACTTGTCTTTAAAGAAATTAATATTGTAATTAATTTGAATTTGTTTCACAGGTTTAACAATTCAAATAATTAAAAACTTGTAATTTCGAAATTTAAGTTTTGGTGAACTGAAAATTTTTATATTTTCTCAATATTATGGGACTCAGCAAGAATGAGTACATTTTATGTATTTATGTTGCGTAGCAAGTGGTTTCTGAGCCAGTGTTATACGATACATGGAGTGATTTATTTCCCTTAGATTCGCCTTACCGAACCTTTGTGAGCGAAGCAGTGTTGAAACTGTCCGAAACAGGGGAGATCAAAGCGATCAAGGACAAGTGGTGGCTGGTTGAACACGGCACAGGCTGCAGCGAGGTAACATTTAAATGAATTGGTGCATACTGATCCGCCGATCATTAGTATACGCCCTCACAACACATTTGATGCTTGTTTCACCTGGTGCCACAGTTAGTCAAAGCAAGGGAAACATGTCACGTCATCGCCATGTATTTGCTTTCCAGTCATGTCCCACTGAGCCCAAGCAGCTCTCACACCAATAGTTATGTATGCTGTGTATTCCAGCGCTGATCAATCTATCTGTGCAAGGCCATCCTAAGAACCAACTGCTTTGTCTTGAAATCAGTGGAGGAGTTTGTTCGAACAATGAATCCCTCAGAAATATAACCAACGATGTAAACAAGCTACAATTTTAAAAGTTGAAGCAGTGTGCCAAACACGTCCATTATGATCCGACTCTGGTATTATGGAAACTATGAAAGTTTGATGGCAATGTTTGTTTGAGATCATTATCCCATATTGCATTTAGGCTCTCATATTTTATGAAATGAATATTTTGTGCAAGTGCAGAGCACAGTAGTGTGTAGTCTAGTTTATCCAGACTCTCTCCTAATTGTACACAGAGAGGCAGTATAACATATTCCACATAAACGTACAATTTAATGACGGCCAATGAGAGGTAATGGATCCCTGTAGGAGTTCTTATTTGGACCAACCTAATGTCAGTGTTTGCCCCGTGGTCTCACTATCACTAGGAAAACACACTGTACTTCAGAGAACATGTAGTGCAAATATAACTAAAAAAAAATTAATGTAATTAATAACTGTTTTGAGTAAAAGAACTTAAATACTATGGCGTAATCTTTACTTATTTTTCATTACAGAAAATTGGTAGAAGTCCATTGGAAATATTCATAATCACAGCTTCTGTAGGATGTAAACATGTTTCAAATAGTACAAATACAATGGGATTACATATTTTGTTTCAAATCATATTTGTTGCACAGTCCGATATTTTGGCAAGTATAGTGAAGTACAAATTTTGGAACATATTTCCTACTGGCTTGAAATATTTATTGATAACAAAGTAAAAGACGAATTTCATTACAGAATTCAAACTAATTGTTGCTTCAAAATATCGTTTATCTCTATGTATAAAATAAAGTTTCCTACTAACACACTGATCAATGCACAGTCCAAACCGCTGAATGCAAAAGTATGAAAATTTATGGATGGTTTGCCCTTTAGGGTCCAGGCATCCACTAAGAAAGGATTTTTTTTGTATAATCGACCCCTAAGAGGATAAAAAGGGGTCGAATGTGTTTTAGATGACGTCTTAATAGTTCATTAACCCGATGAGATATTTTTATGCTCTTGTTTTCTGATGGTAGACTACACAGACATCTAAAAGAAATTTTAGATTTATTTTTAATACAATCCATATGAAAGTGTGAAAAGGAGTTGAAATTTATTTCCCGAGGACTCCTCAACATCTCATTCAACCGACCTCATATCGTTGTATATTTACTTCAAAAGTTAAGTCTATCTAAATATCTAAGAACTAGTTTTTAGGTTTTTACCAGATCATTTTCCTGTCTCTGTGTGTACGTGTATGGCTTTGTGTGTTTATGCGCATGTGTGCCCTTCCCCCTCCCCCCGCCCCTTTAAATTTTGAACATGTAACCAAATTTCATCAAACTTGGAACATGTAGTACTAAGCAAGGACACTTAACTTTTAAATTTTTTTGACCACGCAAAATGGCCACAATTTAAAAATTATGGCCATTTTAAAATCTAGGGTATGTCATTTCTTGTAAACCATTCAACAATTTTGAATCAAATTTTGTATTCTGCCAGTGCAAGGTGTAAACATTGAGTTCAGACGAGAATGTTCTTGTTGGTCCGCCATTTTGGAAGATAGTGCCACATGCAAAAAATTAAGCTTTTACAAAATACATCGAAAACTACTCAACCAATTTTCGCCAAATTTGAAACATATGCAGTAGTATCAAATATAGTAGAAGGACAATATGGGAAACTGAGGCGTTCTATCATTGTCAACACACGAGACACGCTACAACAGCGCCCCTAGCGGCTTGTACTTACAAATACCCGGGAAATTCACATTTACATGGCTCGACATGCGCGATTTAAGTGCAATTGTCGTCTCTTATTATTAAAACGTGTTGTTTTGCCGAATGTAATATAATAGTTGCTCATTCATATTACTATGTCGTATTTAAAAATGTACTTAAAACATAAATATTGTCACTTGAAACAAGGACAATCAGTTGTAACAGAATCATGTTACTGGGCACAGACTTAGATGTTGCAATAAAGGACAAATGTTTTATCAATTACAAGTGAGAGGATGGAATGCTTAACGGTATTTCATTTGTCATATATATAACCGACTGTATTTATTCAATAAATTCTTGAAAATGGAGCTGTCACCAAACTTAAATTTATGCAAAATAATCGGGAATTAACATAACCAAAATTTTTTGGGGCAACAAAATCTCCACAACTTATCTGTGTTTTACTAACGCAAGATTAATTTAAAATATCTCTGCTACATTTAGTGATTAAACATTGTTGCTTTTATTATTTATATATGCAGTAACATCTTGTAGATATTTAAGATTAATCTAGCAACCAAATAAGTTGCCAAAATATTAACTTATTGATTTTTGAAGTTATTATCATTAAATTAGCAACAAAATTAATTGTTCACAAATTTCTATTCCCAACATATGATTTATTTCTGCTTTCTTCTTTCGTATTAGGTATATTTTGGTTGGAAATACATTTTCAAGAGAGAAAAATTTTGGGGACGTAAATTTTTACGTGATAAAAATATATACTGAATTATTGTTTTTAAGTTTTAATTTCCTGAATTTACCACCAAGATGAGTAAACACATATCCAGTGCGTTGCATTTTATTTCAAAGTGCGTATTCGTGTCTACAGAATGTCGCCAGAAGGCGGTGGTCCATTTGTCCGTCCATCGAAATTTAAAGTTTGACGGATAAAAAAACGTTTCCCTGCGATTGGTCGGAGATCATGTGACCTCCTGACGGGTGCGACGGATGGCTGTAAGTCCACCGTTACACATATAAATCAGTTTTGTTGTGCAGTTATGCCACAACTACACTGCTTCAAGTGAAACACAGACAGCCATGCTTCAACCATAACTAACAAAGAGTTCAAACCAAGTATCGCCTCCTCCTCCCGCTCATTTCCAAATACTGGTTTCATAGACAGATCACTTCATCATTTAGCAGGTTTTTATAAATTATGGTAAAACTGCTCACCTCATTCCTTTTAAAATGTTTTATTTGTACGCATATATGTAAAAAGAAATAGACACACCCAAACATACCACACATAGCGAGACTGTGTTCAAAGTTACTATTTAGTACAATAGTATTTTAACACGTAGTGGCGTTCAGTTCTGATGATATTAAGTTCATAAGTGGTTGCGATTTGGTATTTTAGCATTTTAGTAAGTATTGTTCCATAGTAAAATATCAAATACGTCATTATTTTACTTGACTAATTCAGGTCACTTTACCTCTTAGAAAATTATGTATGGAGAGTACCCCAATTAAATTTTGTAGAACTATTAATTTTGATAATTACTTTGACCACTACACATGGTTTGTTCATATAGTACATACATGCATTGAAACACAACTTCTTCTTAAGACATCCATTTTCTTGGCTAGTGTAGATAATCCATGGAGGAAGCAGCAACATTGACTGCAAAATGCTTACAGCTTTCAACAACACAATGGACTCCTATACCAAATACAAAAATGAACCATCGCCTCTGGTATCATGCCACTAAGTGACATTTGAGAGATTATAGATGAGATAAATAATTTAAATACTACACAACTTACAAGTAAGGTTTACTGTATTAAGGAGAGTATTTCAGAACATACCAGATGGCAATCTTTATTTAATCAACCATCCCCCCCCCCTCTTTCCTAATGCAATTTATGCAGTACAGCTGGCGCTAGGATGAAAATGCAATTGGTCAAAATATTTTATAGTACATAGTAACATATGTATTCAAACCATTCAGCTAATTTACTTCACCTCTCAAGTTTTTCTGCATTAGGCACATTTAATTTTGCAATTCACTTTCAATAACAAAGCCTATTTCCAAATTGACAGGAATGCAAATAATTTTTATAACATTAGATTATCATGAACAAGTCACATTTAATAACCAACCTGAATACGTGCTTTTTACACTAAATTTTACGACAGATTTTCATGTGCTTCATGGCGAGAGACTGGAAAATATATTGCAGAATTCAAAAG
This sequence comes from Dryococelus australis, assembly GCA_029891345.1. Lineage (NCBI taxonomy): Eukaryota > Metazoa > Arthropoda > Insecta > Phasmatodea > Phasmatidae > Dryococelus > Dryococelus australis. The sequence goes on along the minus strand of CM057007.1, from coordinate 88,601,075 downwards.
CAGCTGAACTGAAAATAACTTACATTGGTCATGATTTTAAAGTTATTTCTGTTCAAATACATGACACTTGTTATTGTAGTGCAATTTGTAAGTACTTTCTCCAATACTGTGATCACCACAAACAAAATTGTGGAAATAGACTAACAGGTCAAAATTAATGTGTGCGTATCACTACCAGTGACTTACCTGCATTGCAGAATGTGGCAAAATAATTCATTGAAAAACACCTCATTTAAGTTAATACTGTAGGTGTATGCACAAAGTTAAAATACTGAGTATTTCAGGGAGTAAATAAGAGGAAGTGGTATTTTTTAAAATCATTTATTTGTTTGTAAAAAATTTATAATAAATACCACTGAAATGTAACAATGACTATCAGGAGTGAAATATTATAGTTTGAAAGTTTTGTACACAGTTGTGTAAACAAATGTGAGTAAAATGATGAGGTGGGGGGAATGTTGCTAATACTTTTGATTGGTTTTGATGGTAACCCTCACTCGACAGCTGGTTCACACTCTGCAATAACTGGTTCACACACTGACTTACCAACTGAAGACAACCTGATGACATCTCCACTGCTGCAATTAAAGTGTATGGTGTGTGGTGTCAGTACATGGTGTTCAGCACACAGAATGAACTTTTGATACACTGGCTGGTGAAGAATTATTCTCGCCACCAAAATCTGTACTCAACAACTCTCGCTCATTCAAATGAAAATTACTTGCAAGATCAGTATGTAGAGTAATTAAAATATCTGCACAGTAAAACAGTATGTAGACCTTTGGGTGTGTAAAGGGTGAGCGACTACCAACAAAGGAAACTATTACAGTTTTCATACAGTTGTTTCTTCAATAAATCATAGAAAATATTAGGGAGTTGGTGCAAACATAACTGAAATAACATACAAATTAACATTCAAATGTATAGTTTCGTAAACGTAAACAATTACATTCCAAAGTATGAAAATACACTGAAAATTGCACAAACAATACGGATGTGTACATAAACAAAATAAATATGCTGACAACTGGGTAATTCATTAAAAAAAAAAAAAAATCTCATAAATTGGTATAGTTCCACTCTAGTAACTACACAGAACACGTATTTACTGGGGACATCAACATCTGCCCAATAGAAACCCCAAAAACTATAGTGGGGGCGGCTATGAAGATCAGGGAAATTGTGGGGTAAAATGGGTGAAAAATTTGTAAAAAAAAACGTAACATTTGTTTATGAAAATTCATTAAATTGCAAAAAAAAACTAAACCAAGCATTAACTAAATAGACAATATTACCAATGCAAGCTACAAATACGATAGTGGGGAGGGCTACGAAGATTAGGAAAATTGTGGGGTAGTAAAAATACAAAATGTGTACATTTTCCTTATTAACTTTTACCCCTCAATTTCCCTCGAGTTCATAGCCCCCTTCCCCTCATCTCATTTCTAAATTGTATTGGTAACATTGTCAATTTAGGTAATGTTCAGTTCAATCGTTTTGCAATCAAATATATTTTTTATGAGACAGTATTGCAGTAATATTATAAATAGTACAGAAATATGTTAAATTGCAAAACACACACACATTATTTCTCAGTGCAAATTGGCTACACGTGACAATCATTTATGGGGAAACTCCCAGCTTCGCTGATGTGTGATGCTTCGAGTCACCACCTAAAAAATTGCTGGCGCCTTGAATCATTGTTTTGGGAATTTATTCCCCTGCTGGCGCTGGGACTCTGGGTAGGTGCATAATGTTTGGTTAATATGTAAACATTGTAGGAGCAATCACTGACACAAATATGAAAACACTATTTTGACACAATTAATCAATTTTATCCCTAGCTCATTTTGCCCTGTTTAATACAGGAACACTGATTATGTAAACATTTTACGAGCAATCACTGACACACATACCTATGTACACAACTTTTCTGAAGCAATCAATCAATTATATTCCTAGTTCAACTAGCTGAACTAAACACACACTTAAACAAGGGACTACAGCCAGTTTAATACTCGAATATTGAATTTGTAAACAGTGTTTACTTGTGAATTTCGAATGTGTCGCTCCAATAAAAACGCGAGAAACCGATGCCAGTGCACCTAGAGGTTTGTATTGTTCATACTATGATAAGCTGTGTATTGAATGGGTAGTTTGGAGTGTTTTGAATGCGTTTTAATTAAAATTTTCTCGCATGCGTGATTATTTATAATGGCAGGAAAGATTTGTGCAGTTTTTGGCTGCAATAATTACAACGTTGCGAACTACGGCAAGTCCTTTTTATGATTTCCAAAGGATGCTAATCGGTAAGTACACGAGCTGTAGTGTTCAATATTATAAATAGCAGCTACGACAGGTCAAGTGACTTTGTATGATGGGAGTATATGTAACAAACATCAAAGAGCCTCTTTTGTCCGCTATTTCGAAATATAGCACCACATGAAAAATAAAGATTTTGTTATATTTCGAAAATTATTATAACCAATTTGGCAAATTTGGTATGTGAGTAATACTATATTAGGCCAGGTAAATTTACGTAATTGACCTTAATTAACCACTTATATTCGAAATGGCGCTGGTACACATATTGTCAGTTTATTTGGTATAAAAACCATACTATGTAACCAATTCTAACCGAATTTTGTATGCTGACATCATCTATTATAAGAATCATATAGGCCATGTAACCACTTTTTCGACATTTTGTAAGATAGTGCTACATTAATTCATAAAGGTTTTGTGTAATATCTCGGGAAACAATTGAGCAATTCCTACCAAATATGGGAAACAAGTAGTACTCTGGTAGGTTATGTGAACTGACATGCTTTAGGTATGTGAAACACTTATTTTCAAAATGTCTATTTTAGTTTTATGTATTAAATCGTCGAAACAATGAAATTCATTAAAATGAAACTTTCTACGGGCGTTGTATATAGAACAACCGTCAAATGTGCCCCCACAAAACCTCTTTTGTCCGCCACTTTGTAAAATAGTATCACATGGAAAATTAAAACTACGCAAAATCTCCGAAAAACTCCCGATTTGTACCATATTTGGCAAACTATGGCACGCCATGTTAACTGATAAACAACAAACTTTGAGAGAGTCAGACACACGTATTTGGCAAACTATGGCACGCCATGTTAACTGATAAACAACAAACTTTGAGAGAGTCAGAACACGTATTTGGCAAACTATGGCACGCCATGTTAACTGATAAACAACAAACTTTGAGAGAGTCAGACACACGTATTTGGCAAACTATGGCACGCCATGTTAACTGATAAACAACAAACTTTGAGAGAGTCAGACACACGTATTTGGCAAACTATGGCACGCCATGTTAACTGATAAACAACAAACTTTGAGAGAGTCAGACACACGTATTTTCAAAATGGTGGCAATATAAACATTTTAGCTCACAGTTTTGTATTTACGAAACTGCAAAAAAATTTTCAACCTAAATTTGTATGTTGACAAAATTATTATTATTTATTTATTTCGTATCGACCAACTATGGACCACGTCATTTCACTCATCTCCTTTTTGAGCTTTGATGTCTGCCCAGTACTCCCGGATTCGTTCTCGGTGTGTTCCTTTCTGTTCTACATCCATGCCTTTCCTGTTTTTAGCTTCGGCTTTTCCTGGAAACCCTGGCATGCTTGAAGTTTCTTCTTGAGTGGGACACGTTCCTTGATGTCATAATGCGTGATCCCCACTTCTTCGAGATCTCTAGTAACCTCAGTGAACCAGGCCCCTTTGGTTTGTTCTCCTAAAAGTAGGTTATGATGCGGTTGGTCAATCTTGCCGGGCTCATCAATTCAAATGTCCATAAAAGGCAATCCTTCTTTTCCAGATGGTGTCTGTTATCTTCTTCACATGTGTATAGAGCTCATGGTTATGCCTTCTTTTATATTCCCCATTTTCTTAATGGGATCCAAGATTTTTCTCGAAATATTTCTTTCTTTGGCCTCCAGTTTTTCGATCAGGTCTTTCTTGTTTATTTTGAGGCATTCCGAAGTGTACAATACCTCTAAACGGATAACACTGCAGTAGTGCCTTAGCTTTGCATAGAATGATATTGACCTTTTATTATAGATGCTTTTGGTTATATGGTTCGCCATTTACATTTTGAAAGTATTAATTATATCTAGCAGAATTTCCTATGCAAAGCTTCATTTCTCCGCCACTTTGGAATATGGCCCTACATGAAAAATACCGATTTTAATGTGTATCTCGGGAAACAAATCAACTGCATTCTTTCTAATTTGTGAAGAAGGTGTACTGTTGTAGGCCATATTAATTTATATATGTTTTAGGTTTGTAAGTCTCTTATTTTCTTAATGGTGCCTATGCAAACATTTTAACAAGGTGTGTTACATCTACAAAACTATGTACAGATGTAATTTTAACTTTGTATGTTGTATCTATGACAATAATGGAATTTACTCATACATAAACTTTTTGTCCTCTGTTTGTGAAGATCGTCACTTGAACAATGGAGGTTTTATGCCATATCTCGAGGATCAGTTAATCGGTTCATACCAAAATTTCACTTAAGTATTGCTACAGTGGTACCTATGTAAATTAACATGGGTTATGTGCGGCAGGCATGTTTTAATGTGATTTATAAAAATAATTTAGGTTAATTTGTTATATTTATGAAATGTTTTAACAAGATTCAACCAAATGTTTATGCAAATGATATTAATTAGAACCATAATGTATGAACACAGAGATATTCTTTTGCTGTATTTTTTTTTGGAAAGTAGTGTCAAGTTGGTAAAATAAACATTTTGCCATATTTCCGAAAAAATTCAGCTTATTTCCACAACATTTTGCACACCTACGTAAGGCCATGTAAAGTTACATGATTTAATTTGGGTCAGATACTGATTTTCAAAATTGTAGCCATATAAAAATTTTGATATGATTGGCATACCTATTTAACAATTTAACAAAATTCAACCAAACTTTTTCTGCTGACAGTATCTATTAGATGCATAGTATAAATAACATTTTTATGTTGTTTTCAAAACTGCTTGGATTAAGAAAATAAGGTTTTCATGCGTTATTTCGGTTACCAATTTACCGATTTCCACCCCATTTTTCACAGGAGTAGCATTTTTGTCAGACCATGTATACAAGTTACTCGTGTATTGTAAATATCTTGGTACTGTTTCGAATGTTTCTGGTTAATTCTCTAATTATATTGCTGTCAATGAGAAGTGTATGCTTACCTATAGTCTGAGCTTTCAAGAACTTTACTAAAATATATTTGCACCCATGTAGGGGAAAGTAGGCTCATTAGTTACCAGTCACTTCTTCTTTTTAATACAACCCCTGAAAGGATAACAAGCAGTAACATATATTTTTCGTGGTCTCTTTAATGGTCAATTAATGGGATAAGACGCATTGCTTCATTGGGGCCGCGGAGGTGTAGTGGTCAGACTACTCGCCAACCGCCTAGGCGAACTGGGCTCGAATCCTGGAGGGGTCGAACCCCGGATTTTCAGATGTGGGAATCTGGCGCTGCTCCATACTCATCCCGCATCGCCTTCATCGGATCTCACGAACTCGTTATTAACGGCCACCCAAATCTCTCCAATCCCCTCCATCCCCTTTGGTTCATAAGGTGACCTATAGAGCCTTAGAAATTATTTTAGATTCCACTCGGGATTGCCAAACGTATCTGAAGGCGCTCAGCAGTTACGTCAACTAACCTCAAATGCATACTTTTCAATTTATGGAAGCCAGTGACCATGTTTCTTTTATATCAAAAGTTGTGCTAATTAAGAAATCTGCATTTATTATATAATTTTTAATATAATTTCTTTAATTAACTTTAAATATATATTTATTTCGTATTAAAAGTACCATAGAGTACGGAAAAACCCTGCACAAGTCTCTCATTCAAGTACTACTTCCCCTGCTTGCTCTCTTCAAGTCCTATTCTTACAAAACGCCATAGTCTGGCAATTATTCATTGCTTCGACTGTTATGTATGCATAAGAATGCTACTGGGATATTTTTAATTTAATAAAGGCATATGTGTGTGTATATATATTTGTGTGTATGTGTGTGTGAGACTAAACCAAACTCATTATACAAATAGCGACCTACTGCATAAGTCATGTTATAATAATGGAATGGATCAGCATCAACTAACATTTTAATTGGCATTGATGGTTATGATTTAAGAACTAAAAGTGCTAGACCCTTGAGACTTGGAACATACAAGGCCAGCTCAATTGATAGTCAATCTTACCTTCCATGCTCTTCTTGGCCATCAATTCATCAATCTTTCAATCATTCATTCGCTCCATCTGTCTTTAAATCTTTCCATCAATTTTTTTCTTCCAGTGTCGCTATCTTTCCACCAATCTTTCAATAATTTGTATAATCCATTGATCAATCTTTCAACCATTCATCCCATTTTCCAATATCTACATCAACCTGTTGATCAAACTTTCAAACAATCTTTCAGTCATTCGATCAATATTTCTATCAATCTTCCAATATTCCCATCAAACTTGTAATCATTCAATGAATATTTCCATCGATATTTTAATATTTTCATCCGATTTTCGATCACTCTTTCAAAATTTCGATCAGTGTTTCAATATTTCCATCATTCTTTCAATCTTTGGCCGAATCATTCGATCAACCTTACAAACTGTCTATAGATCTTCCAATATATCCATCAATATTTCGGTCAATCTCACAATATTTCCATGAATATTTCAGTCTTTCGTCCAATCTTTTGATCAATCTAGCAATATTGCCATCAATATTACAAATCTTCCAGCCTTTCCATTATTCCTCAATTTTTATGTGCAACTCTAAATTATTCGTCCAATCCTTCGATCAGTCCCACAGCCTTTCCATAGATTTTTTTTCAGTCATTCAATCGATTTTTCAATACATCCTCCAATATTTCAATATTCTCATCAGTATTTGAATATTTCGGTAACTATTTGGTCTTTCGTCCTATCCCTCGATCAATCTTTCTAACAATCTCGCAGTCTTTTCAACAATATTTCCATCGATTTTCAAAATTTTTAATCTATATTTTGTTTAACCCTACAATCAATCTCCTAATAAGGGCTTCAATCTTCCGACCAATCTTTCCATCAATCTTCCAATCTTTCGACCAATATTTCCATCAATCTTTCACAAAAGTTTTCCAAACGATCGTACTTCGTGGCAGTCAAATGTCGAGACGAAACACCAAGGCCTACCGACCAGACCAAACAACCAGATGTCAAACATACCTCAAAAAAAAAAAAAAAAACCTTTTTCAAAAACAAAAAGAAACTAAAATATAAACCTTGAAGAACCTTCAAAAACGATACTTCCAAAAGAAACCACGAATCGAAACTTCAAAAACGAAACCTAAAAAACCACAAAATTAAACCTCAGAAAACAAACTTAAAAAAATTAAAATGAAGCCTTAAAAAACTGACATTAACACTGTTTTTACATTAGTTATTTAGTGTACTCCCCTCCACCAGTCAGTCGTATTTGCTCTGCCATCTGCTTGCCAGCTATAAGTCGAACCTGTCCTTCCATCTAGCCAACTTAGCCGACAAACACGTTAACCAACTGTAATAATTTATCTCTTACGATTTTACTATATTTTTTCTAGAAATGATAGAATTTCACAATGTTGCAAATCTTTAATACTGGAGTCACCAAAGAGGATCTAGGCCAAGTGAACTTGAGTTCGTATAGATCAAAATTCCAATATAGACCGCACACTCATATCACTAACCCATTCTCTTTGGCCTGAATTCTGCAAACCTATTCACTACTCTATATGCAAAAATTACTTAAATGACACTTTAGTAAAAATGCTGGAATAAATCCCAGTTTTAAAAAAAATTGTATACGAATTATAATGTAGGCAGTTAGACAAGTCTTGGACGAATAATAAAGCTGTCATAGTGAGAGCCATGGTCCACTGTTTGAATACCGATCCAGGTTCGGATCATTTTTATCAAGTTTTGTGTGAGATTTTCTCTCTGTGTGTGTGCTTATACGCACCCACGCGAGGTGTAAGGTGTAGGTACTTGAGTTCGAGACACGAAAGTAAGAAAAATATTAAATTCTCTTTCAGACTTAGAACTCCCCCTTTCCACACAATGTAGTAATTGTAGGCTAGTGTCGTTCCATTGCTCATCTGCTCATTTACAAGTAACGTTTGGAGAAATTTAAACCATCACAATAATTGTTTCAACTTTATTATTTGAGACAAGTTTTCAATATAATTCTTTCCGTGGAATAATATTGGCTAGATATTAGCATTTTATGTCAAAATTTATTTTTCAGTAATTAAATACATTGCAAAGAGCTGCTACTGTTATCCTCTCACGTAGTTTTGAAGTAGCTAGAGGATCGTTTTGGTTTTCCAGTGTTGCCTTATGCTAATTTTCAGCATTTCTATCAACTTGTGAGTTTCCTGACTGATGTATCAACTTGTAATAAGTGTGGTAAGTGTAAGGAGGGTTAAGTGTAGTTCAAAATATTGCTAGCAGAGGCCAGTAAACTTCAACATGTAAATTGGAATTTCATTCAGTGGAGCCTATTATTTGCTGGGTGTTTCAGGAAAAATTTGGCTGCCAAACATGGCGCTCTTATAAATTCAAACTGGCAATACTGGCATTCTTGTTTATGAGTCACTGATACCGTACCCCATACCATCTATGAAACATCACACTAATACATTACAGAAATTGTGATTACACCACAGTAAACGCCATGTCAGAAACCACTGATCAAAGGATAATAATAAATTTGGAAGCCCAAAACACAGACGAAATGGGCGCTACACACGCTTAGAATAACCAACTGAGCGAAACGAAATTTCTGACGTATGTAGTGAGGATAATCAAGTGATGTAACTACAAAAAATTGCGGCAATGTTTGAATAGCAATCTAAGTAACAACGAGCATTAATTGAACAGCAATCTAACCGTATATAACAACAGTCTAACAGAATTGAACAGCAGGGTAAGGAACAAAGAGAACAGTTTCAGAATGCGCTCACTGAACAGCAGAAATATGTACAACCTTATTTTTGCGCACAGTTGACGCTGCTAAGCCAGACTATGACTGCGCAGATTACGTACGTCCAGACCGAGTTGGAAACTGTTACACGTAGACTAGAACACACGTCAGCTGTGTTATGGGAAGAAATAGCTACCAACCGAAGTGAATCAGAGCTAATGAGGGAACAATACGCAATACAAGTAAGCGAGTAGCGCATTACTGCGCTAGAAAAACTACCGCATGGCAGTTCAAATTCAGACGAAAGAATATCCACTCAGCTAGATTCTTACAGCTATTTAGACAAGTCGAGAAAATTGTACAAGTTGAAAGGGCGAAAACAGAAGCTCGACTGAACCAAGTAGGCGAGCAAGTCTGGTACATAGAAGAGAAAATTGACAGGATGGCTACGTCTATACATAATCTAAATTTATCGACTGTTAATCAAAACTCAGTGACAAACCCAGAGGCAGCCAGCTCACCTACACAACCTGCTCCACAAAGACCGGAGAATTTAAACAACTCAATTGGTGACACAAAGCCCGTAAAATCTGTTAGTACACGCAGCAAAATGTAGGCGGAACAATTCCCCACCTTTGAGGGAAAAATAGGGGAGAATCCAGTTAATTTTCTGGCTTAGTTTGACGAATACTGTAAACTATTTTGCTTACTGGATCAGAACAACTTAAGATACATGAACTTGTGCCTGAAGTCCACGGAGTATTTTTGATGGGAGATTAACCGCACTGACACACTCACATTCGAGGAATTTCGTAACAGGTTCATTTCTCACTTTTCGAACAGTAAATTACAAGGCAGTCTCGATGTGCAATTACACGCCGGGAGGTTCGTTCCAGGAAAAGGGAAGCAGCTCGAATCACACCTGTCAGAAATACACGAGCGTTCTCGACACCTCGAACCGCCTTTATCCGATGAAGAGTTCATCGCAATGATTCTCAGACAGTTGCCCTCTAAGTATCAGGCACACTGGGCAAGAATACAAGACGTAAACCTAGCTACGTTTAGGGAGGATCTGTTGGCTTTTGATGCTATTGAGAGACTGAAACGCCAACAGAGAAACACGCAAACAGAAACTTTCCATAACCAAGAACGAACTCCTCCCTTGTATCGACCCAGAGATAACACTTTCCGTACGGAGCCTTTCTACTTCCATGGACCGGGATCCTGTGGAAATTTCCCACATGATTACCGAGGAGGAAAATATTTTTACAAAAGACATGACAGAAATCGAAGCCAGTACTGAGGTCAACGCCATCAATATAATCGCGAAGACTACGAATGAGGAGGAAGGAACAGATTCCAGGATAGAAGAGCAACCGATTCTCCTTTCCCAAGGCATAATTATAGCGAACAAAATGGGTCGGGTAATAGACCATCAGGTTCACCTAGGACACAACGTCAATGGCAGCGAGACCAATCTCCTAGATGAGACAATGCAAACGAATCATGGTATAGTAGTAAGGACGGAAATGTGGGTTTGCAACCTCCCTGTTCGCCTAATAGAAGATATCGTGAATATCATGACTGCACGAACGAAGAGAACTTTGAAAACCAAGCCCCGCTTGATGCGCGAGTTCCGCCATTCGAGCCCGTAGTACTGCAAAACCAAAACGGCAACACAAGCGTAAACGGTTCCAGGAATTCCCGAGGCCGTGGGCTGAGTACCCATAGGTCAAAGACTGGCATCTACAACCCCAGTAAGTTACCCGTTACCCCAAACAAGCATAAAGGATCTGAAATAATCCATGAGGATCTGAAATAATCGATGAGGATTTGAAGAACAACATTTCCGAAGTCACTAAGAAGAGGTTAATTTTGGCAGCCGAACATCGCCGTATATACGCCAAGAAGTCTCGAAAAAGTCGGCTGGAAGTAAGGCAGCTGATCCTTGTTCGCGCGCATTTTACGAGTAAAATGTGGGATTACATAGCGAAGAAAAATAATTTCGCTTTATGTGAGTCCTTATAAAGTATCTCGAATATGTCGTAGCAACTGCTATGGACTCACCTGCTCGGAGACAGGCAAGATAGTGGGGAGATATAATATGTGTGCCCTTAAAGAGTATCTGTCACCGCTTACGCCAGTTGGAATACAAAATTTTGGAAGTAAGTCTGAAATAAATACGCTGAGTATAATGGAATTTTAAGAATATTATTTTGAGTAGCAGTGAATTGTTGTCTATGTCGTTGCTAAGATTTGATTATAATAATTTTAAGGCGAATTGTGTTATTAATGATTTGGAAGGTGTCGATAAATAGGCGAGGCTGAAAGCCGCCAAAACATAAGGATTATTTCTACGTCACGCTTTTGTTGTTTGTTTGTTTTGCTCTATGGGCGCACCTGCGAGATGTCTTCACGATGCAGCAAGTTGAAACGTTACATAATATAACCTATCATGTTTTGGACAGACTGTTTCCGATCTCATATTTTGTGAAGTAAGTGGGAAGACTGATTTGTTCCTTCATTGTGGCATGAAAAACTAGAAGTCCTTGTCCCTATGATTTAGTTAACTACAAATTAAACGAACTAAACATATCTGTTGTTTTCCGAACTTATTAACATAGCCACACTTCACTTAATAAGTAGTGTTAACTTAACATAAGAACCTTTACCTGAGCCATGCTAGAAAATAACCGTTGTATAGAAAACCAGGACAAGCTGCCAACCAATGGGTTTTTGAAACAAGAACAAATGCAACCAACTTTTAATCAAATCATTGGCACTTACCAAGCATACCATAATTATAAGTAAAAGCTGTAAAATGTAAGGAGTACTAGCTGGGGTCAACACTGCTAATCCAATATAGGTAGGTAGGTAGGTAGGTGGACTTAGCATCTCGTCTACAGTGAGGTTATTATGGACGGTGCAAGTTGCGCAGGGAGGAGGGATTGGGAATGAATTGGCCATGGCCTTTGTTTGAGACTCATCCCAGTATTCACCTGGAGTGATTCCGGAAAAGCTTGGAAGGCCGAAATCAGGATGGCCAAGCCAGGAATCGAACCCGGGTCGTCCCGAATGCGAGTCCAGTGAGTTACCACTGTGTCACCTCTCTCGGTTCAATTTGATAGAGTCTTCTGTATATTATCCTTGTTAGTCATCGTTGGTTATATTTCTTCTTGATAATGTTTGCGACACATAGTTTTTTTTTCTGTAAAACTATTTTTATATTTCTGCATTAGATTTGTCAGAAATACTTGAATGTGTTGTATGTATATCAAATAAATGGTATTTGTGGTGTAAAGTGTTTTGCTATTATTGCCTGAGGATAGATCGGAAAATTTGTCTCAGTGTTAAATAATATTTTTGAGAAACGACACTAATAATTTTCGCCACTTTCAAATGGGACAGTGTCATTGGTGAGAACGATGCTGTGATTAAAGTGTGAGCTGTGGTTTTGTGGATACATAGTGATGACGGACGATTGCTATAAAGTCGAGATAACCATACATTTTTCCAATTGTAGACATAAATGAACGCTCGGTAAGTGTTTTAAATTGCAAGTTTACAGAGCAAAGACACTTCAAGAATGAAGAAGTAGCCATCTTCGAGAGCGCACGTGACATGTGGCCAGATCCAGAGAAGGCGGCAACTAAACTGGAGTGTCCTGTGTTCGAAGAATGCCTGCGATATCTAAACACCGGAGCGCTGCTACATGTTTTCCGAGCGTGCCCGAGGCATAACAGCTGATAGTCGGCTGGGGTTGATAAACTTCACACGCAACAATGAGCATCTTACCAAAAACATCCGCTTTTTTTTTGTTAAAGCTGTGGGGTTTAAACCGAGATTATTTTGTTTATCATGATGTTATTTTTTTCTCAAATGCCTATAACAATGCACATATTATTTTGTTTCGTCGATTTATTAATATACCCAGAGACTTGAAATAACTTTTATAAAGAGGGTATAAGAATTAGTAATGTTATTTGAAGGAACCAGTGTTACAGAACCTTCTTTTTTTTTTTTTTTTCAGAATTTTCTGCAGCCATAAATGGGAAACGGCAGCAAAATCTAGCGGCGCTGTCCGCAACAGCTGGATTATTATTATTATTAGTATTATTAGTATTATTATTATTAAGGCTTATATGCATTTTGTTTATCTCCCGGCCAACACATTTGTCAAATTTCAGTTATACTACGTATCTATGAGAGACATTTGAAGGATAAGATTATGTTTAAAAAAGTATTTATTTTCTCTTTGTTTTAGATATTATCAACCTTTTGATTATTTGGCGCGGAGATGAAACTATTGGGCCAATTACAGCCAAAAATTCAATTTATTTACTGTAGCAAATTTTACTGATTCTGGAATGTTTGTAGAAGGAGATGTAGGACGAAAGGGCTGAAGATTAGTCAGAAGTGTTTGTTCAGCTAGGAATTTAAATCAGTTTGTGTTAATTAGCGAGTCCGTATTTGAATACCAGGCAGAATTTGAGGAAACAAGAAATGTTACGGTAAATTGAAGCAAAGAGGCCTCTGTCGGGTTACTCCGAGATAAGATAAGCAGAAATTGGTCTTCCGCGAATAAGTATTCCTTTTATGAAATACTATGCACTTTATTCAGCACAATTAAGCCCGTGAGCTTATAACTAATGAAGACTCGAAGAAAAGGTGTTTCTACTGCAGCGGAACTACAAAACCAAGCTGAATTTTGCTATGAGGATGTAACAAAATTTCAAATTTATCCAGCCACAAATGTACTTAAGATATTTAACATTTTAAAAAAATTATTTTTTAAAGAAGTTAATTAATGTAGTAATTGTAGGCTAGTGTCATTCCATTTCTCATCTGCTCATTTACAAGTAAAGTTTAGATTAAACTATCACAATAATTGGTTCAACTTAATTGAGACAAGTTTTCAATACAATTCTTTTCGTGGAAGAATGTTGGCTGGATATTAGATTAATTATTTTTTTATGTCAAATTTTAATTTTCAATAATTAAATGCATTGCAAGGAGCTGCCACTGTTATCCTCTCACATAGTTTTGAAGCAGCTAGAGGATTGTTTTGGTTTTTCAGTGTTGCCATATGCTAATGCTCAGTATCCATCTTGGATGACCTTTGACCATGACATTGGATGACCTTAAATGAAAATAATTTCAAAAATGCTAAAAAAAAATAAAAAAATCCGAATAAACTCTAAAAAATCTTACAAATAAAAAATCTTAATAATACTAAAAACAAAAAAAAACTCCAAAAAATTCTAACAAATCCCAAAAAAATTCTCACAAATACCTTGACCTCTAAATGACACCTAATGAACCCTAATTTCCCCTCAATGTCCCCTGTCGTCCCTAATGACCGCTAATGGGCCCTAAATGACCCTTAATGACCGGAAAAATACACCTTAAGACCCCTAAATGTCAACTAAAGAACCTAGATAACACCTCAAGGACTGCAAAATGACATCTAATGACCACTAAAAGATCCTAATTGGGGGACATTAATGACCCATAATGACTCCCAAATCACCCCTTATCACCACTAAATGGCTTCAACATTACCCCTAATGACCCCTAAATGACTCACTAAATGATACTTATGACTCCTAAATGGCCCCCTCAGTGACCCTAATGATTACTAAACCACTTAATAAAGCCTTATGACCCCTAAATGACCCATGACACTTGACTCTCGAACCAAAACCCTCGAACCAAGACCCAAGGCTCAGTGCCCTTGACCCAAGATGCTTGACCGAAGACCAGAAGCCCTTGACCCATGACACTTGAACCAAGACTCAAGACCCAAGAATCTCACCCTTCACCCAAGAACCAAAACCCAAGACATTTGACCCTGACCCAAGACACAAGATCCTGTACCCAAGACCTAAGACCCTGTACCCAAGACCTAAGACCCTGTACCCAAGACCTAAGATCCTTTACCCAAGATCCTTGATGCAAGACCCAAGATCCTTGATCCAAGACCCAATATCCTTGATTCAGACCGAAGACCATTTACCCAAGACCCTTGACCCAAGACGTCTTCTCCTGTTTTAACCTTTATAGTAAATTTGCTTTTGTTTGTAGCAGGAATTGTATTGTCATTATTATTTAGAGCCGATGACTGTTCATTGTGAAGTTATTCGATTTTACGTGAATGCCATGCAAGTGTATATTTCTCGCGAACCACTCTACTGCACTCATTCCATCTTTAGCAGTAAATGTTTCATCATAATCGCATGTACCCTCGGTGCAGCAAGAGTTATTGGCGGCAACACTTGCTGACTCCCAGTAGACGAATCCTTGCAGTTCTTGGTGTGGTTCTTCAGTGCATCACCTTGCCTAAACTACATGTGTCCATTGGCGTAATGTTTCATCATGTGAAAAGGATTCTTCTTCGTACAGGTGGTTCTCTCATGTTGCCGAGCATTTTGACCATAGGTGAAAACTCGATCGCAAAATCGGTACTGACTATAACCAGGTAGTGATTATGCAGGTCGCGGCTCCATGTTAATTGAGGTGAAAGGCAGGCCTTGTTATTCACGATTCATCTTCCTTGTATAAAGACAAATTTCTTCCAAATTGATGGTGTTAAAGAGAAAAATGTCATTTTTATATCAATGCGATTCTTTTAAAAATAAAGAAGTTAGCTTGTGACCACAGAAGGCCTTCTGCAACAAATATATTTTAAGCATGTTAAACTATAATATGGGAGCACTCTGAGAAAACCCTCATACTTATTCGCTCCAGAAGACAAGATGTAGATACTTTCATAACAACATATTATTTAAATATGTTTGTAGGCAGATGTATGTATAAATATGAAATACATATATTTTAAAATGGAATCTATACCTAACTATTTGTATTCCTATCTGATATTACATCTTATTCATATACAGATACTCACTATAATATTCGAACGGATATGTGTATGTAAGTTGTAAGCGAATATTGTCATTGCATACATGCCAGAAGAATATTACATGACACAACTATAGAAAGTAATGCCAGATGTGCATTAATGCATTAGCAGCATATATTCCAAACTAAAAACGAGAGTGCATAGGCATTATTTGGTTTAAATCTGTACTATACCATGTTTCTTTAATATCAAGTCTACCTCGCCAGCAATAGGTACTGCAATGTGGCCGCACATTCTACTACAGCCAAGATGGCAGGAAAGCGCGAGTACACCTCACGTATCATTCTGCGTTTCTACTTACTACTTGCTTCAGATGGGGCGTAAGAGGTTCTATACAACATTGGAACAATGACAACTCGTCAACCTCCATCTAGCTAAGGGCTTAGGTCAGAGGAATATTTCGTCAATAGTAAATAATCCTCAAAGTACAGTTTGTGACAGTATAGAAACGATATGTAAAGGCAGATATAATTGAATCTCTACTACGGAAAGGGCGACCAAGAAAGCATAACGAAGACAGAGATGGTCTATAATGTGTAAAATAACATGTAATCCCAGATAAAATTCACCGAATTTTACTGCAGAGTTACTTCAGGAATGTGGAAC
Organism: Dryococelus australis; assembly: GCA_029891345.1. Classification (NCBI taxonomy): domain Eukaryota; kingdom Metazoa; phylum Arthropoda; class Insecta; order Phasmatodea; family Phasmatidae; genus Dryococelus; species Dryococelus australis. The sequence continues at coordinate 88,584,535 of CM057007.1, read as the reverse complement.
ACAGGTGCACTCAGAAACAGTTCGAAGGGTAGACAGAGAGAATGGATATAGTGGCAGAGTATCCAAGAATAAACCATATTTAAGCAAAGTTAACAGGAATAGAAGTCTTCCCTTTTCCAAAGACTATGTCAAGAAGGAACAAGAGTGGTGTAATCACATGATATTCGTGGACAAACGCAAATTCAACATCTGTCATGACAACGATCCGAAATACATTCCACGTCTGGTGCATCTATACAACTGCCCAAAAGTGATCGAAACGCCACCCTAATCACCTGATTTAAACCGTATTGAGCATCTATGGATGAACTTAACACCATGTCAGGAGGATATCAGTTACCTCGAAAGACGAGCTGAAGAGAAGGCTGACGGAAGAATGGAATTACATATACCAAAATTACACAAGAAAATAATTTCCAACATGCCGACTCATTTGAAAGAAGTAATAAGACAAAAAGGATATCGAAAGGGTTACTGAAATGCTGAGGACATGGTGCATAAGATGTCTCTACACGATCCCATTTTCTCCTACCCTCTGTTAAATCCATGGGCTCAACAGAAGGCATAAAAGTTTCTGTAGCAGAAAAGAAGAAAGAATACATCAGTTCATACCCACGTGTTACTAAAAGTGCTAACAGAAAGTTTTAAATGGCAGTGAAAAACAATTCGCAAATAGCAGACATTACGCAGTTGGCAGGGATATAGATGCCATCAAACATTATATGTAGGTGATTTGTGGTACATCCAAAAAAACGAAGATTAATTATTTTTCTGAAAACCGCATTTATTTAATTTTCTGAATACAAGTACTAGACAATTATTGTATGGAAATTGATATCAGTTACGGCACAGCTTATGTATAAAAAGCCAGGTACTTTATTCACATTTATGTACAACGGACGTTCACGAGACTAATTAAAACAATATTTAGTGATTTAAATAATAATCTATAATAGGCCTAATAATCAATATTTTGCTTTCCGTAATAAATAAAGCTTATGCGGTTAGGAGACTAAAAGAGGGCAAAAATATCCCAATACTAATAATAAAGCTTGTATGTGTGTGGGTTAACATCACTCATGTTACAAAGGTTAAATTATTCTTTTCAAGTACTAGGTTGTAAGTTGTGTGTGTAGCTTAGTGGGTTGGTGGTAGGCGAGGTTGCACCGTATAGTTATTGGTTTTCAAGTACTAGGTTGTAAGTTGTGTGTGTAGCTTTGTGGGTTGGTGGTAGGCGAGGTTGCACCGTATAGTTATTGGTTTTCAAGTACTAGGTTGTAAGTTGTGTGTGTAGCTTAGTGGGTTGGTGGTAGGCGAGGTTGCACCGTATAGTTATTGGTTTTCAAGTACTAGGTTGTAAGTTGTGTGTGTAGCTTTGTGGTTGGTGGTAGGCGAAGTTGCACCGTATAGTTATTGGTTTTCAAGTACTAGGTTGTAAGTTGTGTGTGTAGCTTAGTGGATTGGTGGTAGGCGAGGTTGCACCGTATAGTTATTGGTTTTCAAGTACTAGGTTGTACGTTGTGTGTGTGGCTTAGTGGATTGGTGGTAGGCGAGGTTGCACCGTATAGTTATTGGTTTTCAAGTACTAGGATGTAAGTTGTGTGTAGCTTTGTGGGTTGGTGGTAGGCGAGGTTGCACCGTATAGTTATTGGTTTTCAAGTACTAGGTTGTAAGTTGTGTGTGTAGCTTAGTGGGTTGGTGGTACGCGAGGTTGCACCGTATAGTTATTGGTTTTCAAGTACTAGGTTGTAAGTTGTGTGTGTAGCTTAGTGGGTTGGTGGTAGGCGAGGTTGCACCGTATAGTTATTGGTTTTCAAGTACTAGGTTGTACGTTGTGTGTGTAGCTTTGTGGGTTGGTGGTAGGCGAGGTTGCACCGTATAGTTATTGGTTTTCAAGTACTAGGTTGTACGTTGTGTGTGTAGCTTTGTGGGTTGGTGGTAGGCGAGGTTGCACCGTATAGTTATTGGTTTTCAAGTACTAGGTTGTACGTTGTGTGTGTAGCTTTGTGGGTTGGTGGTAGGCGAGGTTGCACCGTATAGTTATTGGCTTTCAAGTACTAGGTTTTACTTTGTGTGTGTAGCTTAGTGGGTTGGTGGTAGGCGAGGTTGCACCGTATAGTTATTGGTTTTCAAGTACTAGGTTGTAAGTTGTGTGTGTAGCTTAGTGGGTTGGTGGTAGGCGAGGTTGCACCGTATAGTTATTGGTTTTCAAGTACTAGGTTGTACGTTGTGTGTGTAGCTTTGTGGGTTGGTGGTAGGCGAGGTTGCACCGTATAGTTATTGGTTTTCAAGTACTAGGTTGTAAGTTGTGTGTGTAGCTTAGTGGATTGGTGGTAGGCGAGGTTGCACCGTATAGTTATTGGTTTTCAAGTACTAGGTTGTACGTTGTGTGTGTGGCTTAGTGGATTGGTGGTAGGCGAGGTTGCACCGTATAGTTATTGGTTTTCAAGTACTAGGATGTAAGTTGTGTGTAGCTTTGTGGGTTGGTGGTAGGCGAGGTTGCACCGTATAGTTATTGGTTTTCAAGTACTAGGTTGTAAGTTGTGTGTGTAGCTTAGTGGGTTGGTGGTACGCGAGGTTGCACCGTATAGTTATTGGTTTTCAAGTACTAGGTTGAAAGTTGTGTGTGTAGCTTAGTGGGTTGGTGGTAGGCGAGGTTGCACCGTATAGTTATTGGTTTTCAAGTACTATTTTGTAAGTTGTGTGTGTAGCTTAGTGGGTTGGTGGTAGGCGAGGTTGCACCGTATAGTTATTGGTTTTCAAGTACTAGGTTGTAAGTTGTGTGTGTAGCTTTGTGGGTTGGTGGTAGGCGAGGTTGCACCGTATAGTTATTGGTTTACAAGTACTAGGTTGTACGTTTTGTGTGTAGCTTAGTGGGTTGGTGGTAGGCGAGGTTGCACCGTATAGTTATTGGTTTTCAAGTACTAGGTTGTAAGTTGTGTGTGTAGCTTTGTGGGTTGGTGGTAGGCGAGGTTGCACCGTATAGTTATTGGTTTTCAAGTACTATGTTGTAAGTTGTGTGTGTAGCTTAGTGGGTTGGTGGTATGCGAGGTTGCACCGTATAGTTATTGGTTTTCAAGTACTAGGTTGTACGTTGTGTGTGTAGCTTAGTGGATTGGTGGTAGGCGAGGTTGCACCGTATTGTTATTGGTTTTCAAGTACTAGGTTGTAAGTTGTGTGTGTAGCTTAGTGGATTGGTGGTAGGCGAGGTTGCACCGTATAGTTATTGGTTTTCAATTACTAGGTTGTAAGTTGTGTGTGTAGCTTTGTGGGTTGGTGGTAGGCGAGGTTGCACCGTATAGTTATTGGTTTTCAAGTACTAGGTTGTACGTTTTGTGTGTAGCTTAGTGGGTTGGTGGTAGGCGAGGTTGCACCGTATAGTTATTGGTTTTCAAGTACTAGGTTGTAAGTTGTGTGTGTAGCTTTGTGGGTTGGTGGTAGGCGAGGTTGCACCGTATAGTTATTGGTTTTACACTTCAAATCGCCATCATGTAACAATTTTTTTTAGTTATTTTCTGTGATACATTATTGTTGTGTATAATTTATGGTTTTGTTAGAAAACGTTTATTTCTTGAATTTCTTTGTATAAAAGCAATTATACGTAAATAACTGCGCAGTGCAATCGGCTGCCTGTGGTTGTTTTTTTGTTTACCTTTGGTTTATATTATTTGTTTGTATTATTGCTTTTAGACAGAGATATTTTTGAAATAACTGTTTTCTGACAATAAATTAAACTATAGACCGCAATAATGTATCACATAAGATAATTAGAAAATGTTGTTATGCGACGAATATTTTAACTATTAAACAGAAATTTATTCAACATGAACCCGCGCACCAACACACAGAACTACACACACGGCTTTAATAGCATATATGTGAAAATGTATGTATAGGACATAAATCCACAGTTACCGCATATTTTAAAATGTTATGTTTATTGATTTATTATAACCAAGGGTGTTAATTGAAAGGTTTCCCGTTACTTATCTGTACATTAAGTTTCATTTTGTACATAAATACGTTTTACAGAACCCGTAATTTTTTCGTAAACGGATGTATACGACTCGAAGTAGTTACTTGGCTGTCCGCCATCTTGTCTGTCGCAGCTCCGTGTGTATAGGAAAAATTTAGAACACGTACTATTACCGTTTCAAGCATGCCCATGGGTACGGAATTGTTATACCCGGAGCCAGGCCCCTTTGGCTGGATTGTAACCTGGGGGCTGGATTGTAACCTGGGGGCTGGATTATAACCTACGAGGGAGCAAAAACTCCAGCAGGAAATGGGATGAAAACTGCTATGGAAATGGGCATCGTGTAGGCCCAACTTTGTGGTCTTTATTAATGTTGTGAGCGAATATTAACGTGAGATTTATATCACTCATTCTAAATTGTTCAGAAATCATATGCAATTATTTTTCGGCATGAAAAATCGTTTTTGTTAACATTTGTGATGGCATATAATACATATATTGTCTTGAAACAGTTTTTAAATTAGTAAATATGCAGTACTGCAATATTATAAAGTCTTACAGTACACAGGGCATGACCTCATAATCTCGTGAGTCTCTTATTTGTATAATGGCTGTATATACACACACATATGTTAGATGATCTGCATATATTATTCTTTAAGCGAACGAGTATGAGGGTTTTCTCAGAGTGTTTGCATATTCTATTTTCACATTTTGAAAAGATATTTATTACAGAAGGCCTTCTATGGTCACAAGTTAGGCTATTTGCTGTAAAATGAATCGCCTTTACATAGATAATCACAGTTGTCACTTTAAAACCCTCAATATGGAAGTGCCTTTGAACTCAACTAGCATGGAGCCGCGACCAGCAACATCGCTAACCGGTTATAGTCAATACCGATTCTGCGATAGAGTTTGGTTAAAATGCTCTGCAAAATGAGAGAACACTTTGTACGAAGAAGAGTCCTTTTCGCACTGTGAAACATTACGACGATGGACAAATGTAGTTTAGGCAAGGTGATACACTGAAGAACCATCCCAAGAACTGGGAGTCAGCAAATGTTCCCGTCAATACCTCTTCGTATGGGCACTGATTTGAGAGGCGATTATGATGAGACAATTAATAATAAAAATGGAATGAGTGCAGGAGAGTGGTTCGCGCGAAATATACACTTGCACGACGACGTTTGTGTGAAAACTTATAAGTTCACACTAAACATCCATCGGCTCTAAATACTGATAACCATACAATTCCTGTTACATGAAAAGTAAATTTATTATAAAGATTGAAACAGGAAGTGAAGACGATCATGAAAAAGCATTGTTGATAATGACTATGGCGATAATGTTGAAGAAGTATCTGATGAGAAGAATGTTTACCCCCCCCCCCCCGCCCCCTCCCCGACAACCCGAATGAAACTTGTTGATATACATAAGATGACCATAGAGGAGAAGCACTCAAAATCGTACATAGCAAATTCACAAAGCACAAAGCAGTTTCTCGCTTATATCAGAATTTTGGGACTGTTTTCCGTGCATCTTTCCGCGAACAATCTGTACAAAGTTTAAGTTTGCAACTAGCATTAGGGAAGCATGATGGGGACCCGCCATGTTGATAGGCCCTTGTGAAAAATACAAATACACATTACAAAAAATTTCTACTCTGCAAAGTTTACCCCGGAATCAATTAATCATACAGAAGTCCTATATGTGTATGTATGTATATATATGTATATATATATAAAGCGAGATTATTCAATTAAAATATGCCCCTTTCGGATTTAGAAGTAGGAGTCTATAATTTATTATTCATATATGGGGAATTTATTTCTCCTTGCTGCCTACATGCACCACACTTAGCGCTGCATTTGGCAGAACACTTAGCAGCACACTTAGAACCGTACTTAGCACAACGCACAGTCTTGGGGTCAAGGTACTTGATATCAGGAATCGTAGGGTTAAGGGTCTTGGGTCAAGGGTCAAAAGTCTCGGATCAAGGTATTGAGTCTTATGCAAAGGGTCTTAGTTCAAGGGTCTTGGGTCTTGATTCAAGAATCTTGGGTCTTGGGTCAAGGATCTTGTGTCTTGGTTCAAGGTTCTTGGCTCTTGGGTCAAGAGTTTTGGGTTAATGGTCATGTGTCTCGGGTCAAGCATATTGGCTCAAGGGTCAAGGGCCTTGGGTCATTGGTCAAGGGTCTTGTGTAAATTATCTTTGGTCAAGGATCTTGGATCTTGGCTCAAGGGTCTTCGGTCTTGGCTGAAGGGTCTTGGGTGAAGGGTCAATGATAATGGGATCAATTAGTTGTCATTAGAGGGCATTTAGCATTAATTAGAGCTCATGACTGGTAATTTAGGCATGATCAAGTGTCATTAGAGATAATTTAGGAGTCAGTATGTATCATTAGAGGCTATTTAGTTGTCATTATAGGTCATTTTTTTGTGTTTCGTATGAAGATAAGGGGTAATTTTGGGGTTATTGGGGATCATTATGGGTTTATTATGTATAATTAGAAACCATCCAGGGGTCGTTAGTGGTCATTATGGGTCATTTAGGTGTCATTTAGGGGTTTTAGTGATCATTTGGGATCATTATGGGGTGATTTAAGCATCATTTATTGGTAATTAGGGGTCGCTTAGGTGTCAAAGCTCATAGGGTGAAAGGTCAAGCTTTTGTTAGGAATTTTTTGTAGTTTTTTTAGAATAGTTTATAATTTTTTGTTTCTACATTTTTTGTATAATTTGTTTTGGGCATTTTAGGATTTTTTTAGAATTTCTAGAATTTTTAGGAATTTGTTTGGGGATATTTTTGGTTCAGGGTTATTTAAGGTCATGGTCACAGGGTCAAGGTCGAAGGTCACCCAATATGGTGACCGGGCGACCTGAACGACCTATCAGGTGTCTCCTGGCGCTTATTTCCCTGTCCCCTTGCTCTAGACTCCCCATTTAAAAATGGATAAAACGATTGAGAGATTGATCGAACGTATGACGGTAAGTTTGGAACATTGCTGAAAAGTTTGCGAGGTTGATAGAATTACTGGACAATAATTTTTAGATTATTGGCAATATTGAAAGAATGATCGAGAGATTGGAAAATTTATAGGAAGATCGATGGAAAGAGTGGAAGATTAATTGAATGATTGAAAAATTGTTTGAAAAATTTATAGAAAGATTAATGGAAATAGGAAGATTGGACGAAAGACTGGAATATTGATCGAAGGATTGAAAGACTGATATTAATATTGCGAGATTAGTCGGAATCTTGCTGGAAAGATTTTAAGATTGAGGGGAAAATTTATTGAATGAATGAAATATTAATTAATTTATAGGCAATAAAAGCATGGGAGATAAGACAATCGCCCTAGCTGGCTTCATAGATTCCAATTCTCAAGGACCTAGCACTATTGGTTCTTAAATTATAGTTTTGTATACGTAATAAAATTCTGGTGAATCCTGATCCATTCCATGATTATAACATGACTTGTGCAGGTTGTCGCTACTCGTATTATAGATTTGGTTTGATCACATATACATGCCATAATTACATTTAAAAATATCCGAGTAGCATTCTTATGCACATATAACAGTCGAGGCAATGAATAATTTGCAGAATCTGTCGTGTAAGTAGCGGACTTGGAGAGAGGATACCGGGATGTAGTAACTGAATGAGAGACTTCTGCAGCGTTCTGCAGTACTCTGTACAAATTTCAGTACGAATTAAACATATTTTTTACTTATTTTTTTCTAATTTATTTGTTATTGTATTATAAATGCCGATTTTTTATTTGGCGTACCCTATGCTTATAAAAGTAATTTTACCACTGATTAGCATAAATATATGGGTTTGCATATGAGTTTAGTGGTCGTGACCACTGAGGGCTTTCGGGTTAATTTGACCAACCTGAGTCGAAGGCTTTGGAGCAGATACGAGCTGAGACGAAGACTGGCGAGCATTTCAACACTGAGCAGAAGACCACCAGTCACACAGCGATGTTGTAGTAGCTCACCCATAATAATACTACTAATAGTAATTAAACCTGTCACTTACTGGAAAAAAAAAATTTCATTTAATATAAAGTCGCAGAAAAAGATTGTCCGAATTAAGGAGGGTCAATAAAATATTTACTTATTTTCGGAGACTGCGCAGTCAGTGAAATACATCGCGCTATATTATGTTCTTTATGAGGTTCTACATACTTATTTAAATGTAATTTTATAGGACGGTTAATAATTCATTCACAATTTTATACGAACAATTAAATGAAGTATAATGCCCATTCCAGCAGCACAGCGATAATCTATGTTGTTGCAACATTTGATTTGTTTCTTACGAATAGAACTGTCATACATATACTTACGAAAAACCTAGAGAACTGTCGAAATGACGTTATAACATTGCAGAGGAAATTTGTTAATTTTTTTTTGCCAACAGACCTGAGATTTTATTCATCAGAATAATATTTAACATAATTTGAAAATATTCCATTAGAATTACAACTAGAAATTCTAGGAATACAAAAATCAGTTTATAAAATCTGTATTCTGTAGTTTCAAAGTGAATATAAAAGTAGATTCCAAAAAAAAACTGCTACTGGAAAAGAAGTTACAAGAACTTAGCAATGTTAATAATATTATACGTATATCATTAGCATAGTTTGGTTGAGTTTTTCGCAGAGGTAGAAATGGATTACATATATGTGGGAACAACTGTAAAAATGGATGATGCAGTCCATTAATATGTGGAGTTCATCAACAGAATCTACTTTCCTGGTCTATTACGACACAAACTCCTAAAGTTTAGGGCTTCATTGATGTAGCGGCCAAACCGCTGTAATAGCACCAGGCTCCAAGTGTAAGCTTGGCAAAAGGATGTAATCGAGATCACAGTCTTCGCTGAATGTGCATAGGGGTGGAAGAGGAGAAAATTTTCTTAACCTGCATTCCACTCATTCCATCCGAGTGCCCTATCGAATTTAAGAGACTGTTATTCCCCCTCAAATTCTTTTTCGTTATGACTGTAAATAACGCCAAGGCTAAAGGTGGCAGGGATATATTTGAAGGAGGACTCCTAACATGTGCAGCTTTGCATGGTCTGCTCCAGAATAATCCCGCCTTACAACTTGATCATCCTATCACCTGAGAGTAATACCACCGAGGCATTGTGTGAGACGTCCTTCGAAAAAGGAAAGTCATAGCTCTTTCTTGCAGAACACACGTACGAAGCCGCGAACAGAACACTAGTATATAATAAAAGTGGACAAAGTAATTCTACATTTACCTTCAGATCACAAAAGTTGAGACCATCTATTTGCTTGTTGTGGAATGGTGTTCATTAAGTGATAAGAGTGTGACGTTCAGGTCTGTTTAACTTACTTAAAAACAAGAGGAAACGAATATTGTTAATTGCAGCAAAAATTAATCTAAATTAGTGTGTATTAAAATAAATTTGTGGTGAACTTAGTTTATGGGATAGCAAAACATGGGATATATTTAAGGAAGACGCCTTGTCATTACCTATTTTTACTAACTCTGAACTCAGTGATATGCAACACAGAGTATTTCCGGTTTATCTGGAGTTCCGTCTGACGACACATCTGTGTCATAAAATATAAGTACATTTTTAAGGTGTTAGCTATGTGTTAGCTTTGAACACTTCTGCGTGTGGTGCAGAGCATCAATAATTGAGTTTACTCATCCCCATCTTTATTTTTACCCGACTACGGCGAAGGGGGTTATGATTTTAACACGATGTACGTTTCTTAAATTTCGGCACAATTAATAAAATTTAAGATGGTGGTCACGACAAACTATATGGCGCCACTATATGCGGTAGCTAACTTTACCAGTTAGCTACCGCATGCATTTCATTCGCAGCATATTTTTTGGAAATATGTGTCATTTATGTTTTACGATCATTGTAATTTGAGATTAATGATATGTATGTTAACCATGATAATTGTCAACCGATATTTGTGTAGGAATAAAAAATTTGGTAAATAAAAATAAATTTATAAAAACTAAAACCCGACTACTCATAAGTTAAAAACAAGTCTTCAGTTAAGTTTAGGTGTATAATCAAAAAACCATAGTTACACTTCGGGCTGTTTAAGAAACTTTGCTTATAGAGGAGGTGCAGGCCTATGCTCAGCAATGGGACACAATAGGCTAATAATGAAATGATAAGTCCATCCGTTTTTTCATCATGGGGTCTCACAGCAATGTAGTTTCTACAGCATTGAACTGAAATGCATGAAATTTAGTTCATAAATACCTATTTTAGTTAGATTTATTCTCCTGTACCAACCCTATACGTAAAGTGTCTTAAACTGCATGATGTGTGACTATGGCTTTATGATTATACTCGTAGACTTAACTGAATACATGTTTTTACCTTTTGAGTAGTCGTGTTTTAGTTTTTATAACTTCGTTTTTTCCTGCCTCTCCCATCCCCAGACCTCGCACAGGCTGGATTGTAAAGAGAGCAGGGTAGAGAACAAGCCTCATAAATCAGTATTTATTGCTGCTGTTGATATGTGCAAAATGCCAGCGTGCAGGCAGATAGTAGCAGACATAGGTATCATGTTTGACCACATGTCAAAAAGAGACAAGCATATGGTAGCATATGTGTTTCTTAACTCCTACCTGTGTTGAGTACGCAAAATTCTTTGCAATAGTATGATGTAAACATGCGATGTTATAGCTGCAAACATAACATGCTTAATCAATCACCGTTTATATGCCGTAATGCATTACAGTTTTGTTAAGAAGCAAATAATTCAGACCCTCGTTTTCTTGTCTGGATGATCTTGTCACAGGTGCTACTGATCTTTCTTATGTTATATCGTACACTACACCACTGATTCGTACACTATGTAATAACTGAAAATGCATGATTTTCTGAAATCTGGAAAATTACTTGTGTCAAGTAGAATGACTTTGTAGGTTGAAACGGAGGAACAGAATGCTGACGAGCTGACGATGGCGAATGTTGGAGGTGTGTTCCTGGTCCTGGTCGTAGGCTGCTTCGCTGCCTTCCTCTTCGCAATCCTGGAGATGCTGTGGAACTGCAGGAAGATCGCCGTGGAGGAGAAGGTCTGTATCAAACATCAAAGAGCAGTTATCACCTATCACTCAGTCACATGTATGTGTCGATCTAGATTGGGATTTATACTGCTATACCTTGTATAAGGAACGCAGTTAGGTGAATTACAGATAATTATGTAAAACTGTTTTATTGCCATCAACAATACTCTAGATGGCATAGTCATGTCTTAGTCACAGCCAAGCGATTTTTATGTCCATCGGGCGTTAAAATGTTTGTCAAAGTAAAGGGGTCGCCAGACCATGATTTCTTAGTGTGCCCATGCACTAGAGTTGAGATTCATAGACTAGGGCCATGATATCGCCATGTGACGACATGTTGTCTGATGCTAGGATAACCCTTAGGAACACCTCGCCTTACTATTGGCCTTGGGGAACGCCAGCACATTACATGTGAACCGCTTATTGTAAAGTGGGACCTGAGTGCCATTTATAAAGTTTGGAGTAAAATGAAAAAAGCAATTTGGAAGGAAACTGTTAGGCTGTGATAAACGAAAAATTTGTGGTAACTTCTCAATGGTATATGTTGATGGTATGTAGTCTTTACAAGGTTATAAATTGCTTGATATCAACAGGAAAAATTATTTAGTGTGTTGGATTCGGGTACCGTTTTACAACAGATGGGATGTGAAATAAAATTGTTAGCTGTAACTTGTCACAGAAAGAGTATATTTACATAACATAAGTTGCAATTGAGGTACAAATACATAATAAATACAATGATAACATGTTAACATGTTACACCTGTTTTCATGATAAAAATAACAACACCATTAGGTGACTCCGTCATCCGCACAAACAGTCCATCAGGGTTCAGTCATCGTCCGTATCATCTGCAGCAACTGTTGGCCTCACTGTTAACCTATTGTAGAAATCCTTGCACTCCTCCGGTGTATAACAGCATACCTTCTTCAAGTCCTCTACCTGTGGTTTTTTTTTATATGTACTCTTCGAGTTGGATATGCTGGAATGGGTGACAAACTGACATCAGGTATCTTTCCCAGCACAAATGTATGGGAGACAAGACCACGTAACCATTCACTGGCTTTCACAGCACCTTTCTTCTCCGAAGAGTACTCAAAGTAATGGTATTTAGAATTGTTGAAGACCGCTCTTGATTCACGATCGTGTTGCCTGGTTTCCAGTAATACTACACTTCTTTTGTAGTACAATATCCACCACTTTTTAAGATCTAGGATCACTAGGTTTTGTTGTTTATTGAGCAGAGTGACAGTATTGGATGACTTGCTGAATGAATTGCAGATAAGTTCACAGATCTCCTTTAGTGTGTATATCCGGTCACATATTCTAATAGGGTGTTCAAGACACTGAACTTCCTGTCACAAGGAAGGTACGAGTGTCCTCGTATAGGAAAATACTGTTTCGCAATTTGAAATCAACGAGTATTAACAAGTGCGAGGCAAAATCTAAAAAATATGTGGTTTTTATTCTGTACTGGACAGAGATCTGCAAACAAGTGAAGTTCTTTGACCATAGGAGGGACGTTCTGCTCGATATAGTCCAATAACATTGAGGCTACATCATTAGGCCCCTTGTGGGCATCTCCTTCATGGCAGACATAGTAATGTGCCAGCCCACTTCTTATATTGCATACACAAAAACTTTGACATTAAGTTGCCTCAGTTAAAAAATTTCCTGTACTAGGATTTTAGAAAGTTCTAAATTCTGCATAAAATCAAACATTAATCCTCGAACCTTATCAGAAAACTTTGATAGCTGCTCTGAGTCTCTCATTAAGCTGCAAAACTTTTTGGCTCGGCGTAGATGAACTATCAACTCAGCTGCAGCAACCTGTTTCGCTGTGTCGTTTAGGGATGTGTTATTTATGACGGTTTTTTTTTCAACTCACAAAAACTGCAAGTGTCTACCTGCGGCCTCCCAAACCGGAGACTAAAGTTCTCGTTAAAATACTTTAGGTAACAGCTGTATTTGACAGTGGTTTTTGGGTACTTGCTTTTGAACATGCTGTACATTTTTACAATGGACAGTTCTGCAGAGAGATATTTATAACTGCATGATGTGTAATGTGCTTCCTTAACTGGGAATGAGGCGATGTGTTAATTAATCTGAAGAAGTTCATCTCCGCCTTTTTTGAATGCGCAAGGGTGTTTTCCACGCTTATCGCGTGGTGACTTTCCTTCCAAGTAATTTGCGAATACGCCTTACCCTTTTATCAGTTACATCGTACAATCGGAAGAAAGCATCCCTACATACCTCAATCGTTTTGTCCTTGAGAAGAACATGGTACTTGAATATTTTCTGTTTTTCAACAGAATATTCTGTCTTCTTCCTGTGGTGTTTCACATATCGAATTTCTATCATTATCTGCAGATGTAGATCTTGCTCATCCTTTGTGTCCATTGTGTACAAAACCTCAAACACTGCAGTTCGGTCAATTTTATCAAACCAGTTGAAACATTTCTTTGGACACCTAATTAAACAAACATACAGTATGAATTAACCAACTCTTATGTTTCATAATGTGAAACATGTAAACATTTAACAGCAGTGGATTGGCAATTTAGAACGAAACATAAATTATCTGGTTTAATAGCATGTGTGCTATTAAATAACCTCAAAATTTCTTTAGGCAAATGTTTACGTATTCAACTATATTAATTTTCAGCATTGGTTCTGCATACTTATTCATAGCATTCAAAACTTTGTTTCACTAACCTGCATGGTTCTTGTATAGCTCGAGCTCGTTGCTTCTTTCCTCCAGGGTCACTGTATTCTTTCCCTGCAACTTTGGCTTTCTTAATAATATTTCGTTGATAACTGTCTGGGTCACGTATTCCTTTCTTCACCTTATTTGGTGACATTTCTGTGCCCGTCCCACTCATATTTAAATCACACTTAATGTTCTTTTACCACAACTTTACAGTTATGAAAACACTCCACTGTTTGCTCAAAACCAAACTTCGTGTACCTATCAGCTGTTTCATTAACATTTGAAGACTACTTGTCTGACATGGCTACCAATAGTGTAGCGTAAAATGTTTGCCTAACATGGTTATCAATGGTATAGTGTTAAGAGGTACCAAAGTCCAGGACATGGATCCCTTTTTACACTGAATCAAAATATGTGTTACTTCTTTACATAGTGTTCTTCCAGTGTAATCGGGGCTGTTTTAACACTAAAATATAGATCTACCCTTCTAGTTCATGAAACCACACTTAAAATGGCTATCTGTGGCGCTCGGGTCGCTTTTTACAATAAGCGATTCATGTGTTTCAAGAAATCTAGTCTACTGTTCAAGCCAGACCCTAGCGCCGAAATGTGGCTCTACACAAGGGAACACACAACAAAAATAACCTAGTTTCGTCGTCATCGGTTATTATTACCACGCCGAAAAATATTGTGATTTGTCATACAAAAGTTACAAAAAGCTCGGGGGTGAATACCAGTTGATATAAAGGCTCGCCCGAACACAAATCGGGCATACAAATAATACATGCTTGGTGAAGATGAAAGTCTATTTGTTTGTTTGAAACAAGAGTATCTAGGAGAAGACATGCAGCAAAGCATGTTTCAAGTTGAAACATTAGCCGAAGTTACGAAATAGTGAGGCGAATATGTTAGTATCCACAGGGCAACACTGTCCACGTATTTGACTTAAGGGATCAAACGCGACTGCCAATATTTGGTCGCCAGAAGCAGTCCTCCTTGGAAATAATAAAATCTTCTTCAGCAACGAGGCATGAAACATTTGTGTTATATAACAAGAACAATAAATCTAGATACATATGTGTGCCATCGTTCATGTAAGCTTACAAGAATATAGCAAAAGTGAAATGCAAACGATATAGGTTAGTAAAACAGGGTACATTCGATAAATTAACACATGCATAACCATAAATATATGTAGCTTCCTATAAGTTAAGTGGCCTTCCGTCTCGCTGAAAGAGAACAATTGCATTAGAACTACTCATATAAAGTAACATGGAACAATTAAAAACACATTACACCCAGGTGACTCACAGCCTCATGGTTATCCATGTTGTACACTTGTATTAGGCTTGACTGTAGTCACTCCATGCCGGTGATCACTCTGATATGTCCCACGACTCTGGCTAGCAGAAAAACGACGACCAATATCAGTAGTAAAAAGAGGTTCGGGCTCCTCCTAGCATAAGTTTCTGTGAAAATAGATAAGTTTGTGTATCTACTAGCGATGGTTAAGGATGTACTCTTTCATAGGCAAAATATAAGGTAGACAGATTATTCGTCTTCTGCGCCTACCCTAACTCAACACAACTGGGGAGTGTCACATGGTCAACAGTGATGAACGCATTTGTTTATATCTCAACTTTCATAAGTTAAGCACTTTTTATATTAATAAAATACTTTTACCAAGTTGAATTTCATCAAACTGCATTACAAACTGGTTAGAGGGAGTATTACGTACATCACAAAGCCAGCATCTGTGTTCAGACCTCAAATCTTATACATGCCATTTTTTCTAGTCGTGTTGGCAGAAAAGCAGTTCAGTGATAGGACACAGGGATTGGTTGTGTGCAGCCAGAGAGATCAGTCTATGTAATATTTAAAAGAGAGGAAAAATAGGGCGCAATCTATTGTCACAGGCATGGCCACAGGTGATGACTGTTGTGGTCCCACCAGGAACCATTGTCTGAATTTAAGATGCATTACGGCCAAAGCTGGCAGTGGAAACACAGCAGGTACTGCTGTATGCATTGGAGACCATCTAATAGTACTGTGCCGATTCCCATGACTTGTGGTACATGCGGGCACCATACTTGTGGCAGGTCAATTCTACTGTTGCTTTTCTCCTCGTGCCGCAGTTGTGTATCGTAAATCAGTGTACTTTTTAGTAACGTTCTTGATTTCTTTTGCAAGTGTGTGTGTGTGTGTCACGATTGTACTGAACTCGTATGAATGGCAATGGAATGATTTGGCAAGTGTCTGCTACATGGTGTTTGTCATCTGTTCGTGTTACATAATTAATTTAACCACTTCACATCTTTAAAGTTTTGGTGTGTCCCATGGTCAGAACAACGAGACTAAGCATGACCAGTCGCTCCTCTTCTGCACACTCGCCACTGCGGCTTGACCACTGCACATTCTCGCCGTGACTTCAGGGGGAACTACCACATACCATGCGCCCTGAGATCCTTGTCTCCCCCATTCCAGCTAAGTAGAAGCTGGATGGTACCCTTTAAAAAAATTTAATTTCCGTCAAAACCATTAGTTACTAAGTGCAGCAGGGCTCCCTGCTGCGATTGATGGGGAGCCTCTGCAGTTAGAAGATGAAGGTTGCTGTTTGTAATTCCGATGACGACACTATAGTTCGGTTCAGATTAAACCTGAAGCTCCGAGAAGCTGTATGCTGCCTCATCTCCCCTGTGTTCCCTCTCTGTCAGTTAAGACACGCAGCAACTCTCTGACATAATCTTAATTCGGGTTATGTGCTGTGTAATTTTCGTACTACATATTGTGACAGGTTTTTATAAGGAAGTTATCGAGGAACACAAATCAGGCAAAATAAATATTGCTACAGTCATCACCCGTCTAACCTCTAACTACAGAAAACCTTGCCAAAGTCACTAGATATCATTTTACAGCATTTTTGCCCTTAAGGAACTCCCAAATATGCCAGCTCAAGCAATTGATTAGTTTTAGTTTTTTAAGTGATGTAAAATGTTTTCCATAAAATTCGTAGTTTTATCAGGCATCTATGTATTTGTGTCTTGCTAATGTAAGAAGCATACATAACTTCTTTGTTATTAGATAACACCATGGGAAGCACTGGTCTCAGAGCTCAAGTTTGCAGTGAATCTATCGAAGACAACTAAACCGAACAGAAAAAAGAAAAGTGAAAAATCCTCTAGTTCCGTATGTTCTTCAGTGTCTGGCTCAGAACTTGTACGAGACAGTGAAAAGCAATAGTGTATAGTTGCTTGTATATTGTGCTGTTTCTCAAATATATTTCTCACTTTTATTCTGCAAAATAGAAAATCTTGAATGGATTATTTGTGTTTTTACTGGATGTCCCACTCGTCATTGAGCTCTGTTTCACATGGCTCGCGAAGTAACCAAGCAGTGGAGAAGATCAAATTATATGTTGGCCTGCTCTGTTCTACAAGATGAACGATGTGGAGTGAAGATATTTGGGTGGTTCTTCAAAATTGGTTATTGAGAGCCGATGAGTGTGAAGCGGGGTCAGAGTAGAGTGGGGCCGGAATGCAAGGGTGGCGGAAATGGGAGCTCCTGAAGAAAACTCGCCGACCAGCGGCATCATCTGGCACAATTCCCATCCGCGAAAATCAGATCGGGATAGGAACATGGTTCGTGTTGGTGTAAAGTGAGTGCCCTTTCCATTATGCAGACTGCAGCCTTGTGGATGTTGATGTCAAAGTAAGTGCTGAAAGTGATCACCATTAGCTCGTAGATGTATGTAAACATAATGTTTTGTGTTATAGAAGGTTTATACCAGCAATTTGGCAGTTACAATCTCAATTTCATGGCGATATCTTCTTGAACTGCATAGTCAGTTGCTTGTTCCAATATACTTTGCCATTCAACATGCCTCACAGTATGAAACTGAAGGAGAAAAATCTATTGACGTCAGAAGCTACATTGCTTTCGAAATTAGAAAAGCAAAGGTAAACAACTCTGTTAGAGTCGTACTCCCATTTGAAGTGTGACACGTTCCACCATCTAATCCAGTGACCACAAGGTTCGTGACTGCTGGTAAGTAACGCACCTGCCGTTTCATGGCGCCACTTGTGCCTGGTGAATCTTTCAGTCTTTCCTTTACTAACTTTCGTTGCCACCCTCTCCCATTTGAAGTCTGACACGTTCCACCATCTAATCCAGTGACCACAAGGTTCGTGACTGCTGGTAAGTAACGCACCTGCCGTTTCATGGCGCCACTTGTGCCTGGTGAATCTTTCAGTCTTTCCTTTACTAACTTTCGTTGCCACCCTCTCCCATTTGAAGTCTGACACGTTCCACCATCTAATCCAGTGACCACAAGGTTCGTGACTGCTGGTAAGTAACGCACCTGCCGTTTCATGGCGCCACTTGTGCCTGGTGAATCTTTCAGTCTTGCCTTTACTAACTTTCGTTGCCACCCTCTCCCATTTGAAGTGTGACACGTTCCACCATCTAATCCAGTGACCACAAGGTTCGTGACTGCTGGTAAGTAACGCACCTGCCGTTTCATGGCGCCACTTGTGCCTGGTGAATCTTTCAGTCTTGCCTTTACTAACTTTCGTTGCCACCCTCTCCCATTTGAAGTGTGACACGTTCCACCATCTAATCCAGTGACCACAAGGTTCGTGACTGCTGGTAAGTAACGCACCTGCCGTTTCATGGCGCCACTTGTGCCTGGTGAATCTTTCAGTCTTGCCTTTACTAACTTTCGTTGCCACCCTCTCCCATTTGAAGTCTGACACGTTCCACCATCTAATCCAGTGACCACAAGGTTCGTGACTGCTAGTAAGTAACGCACCTGCCGTTTCATGGCGCCACTTGTGCCTGGTGAATCTTTCAGTCTTTCCTTTACTAACTTTCGTTGCCACCCTCTCCCCATTTGTTTTCTCCGATTTTCTCCTTTGGACTCATTATTTTCCACACTTTATACAGAATAATCCGAGGCCAATAAATGTTAATGGAAAACTTTCCTTTGTATAAAAATAAAGTGTATAGTTATTAAGTAGGTTTTAAATATGGATTCGTATTACGCACAGAAAGGAAAAGAGTACACATTTTTATATCAGTTACCTTATAAATGACATACTTTTATGAGTGGTCACTTCATACACCCTTCTTCTCTGGGTGCACATCTTCTGGGTAGCTACCAGTGATGCCATTGGGGTAGGACTGATACTGATGACATTCCCAGAGGATGGGACTAGAGCCGCCATGCCACGGCCGATATAACTCACGTCTCTGGAATGCTTCATATTAATTATGAGTGAAGTATTGTAATTTATAGAAAAATATATTGGAAGTTTAATTGATCTGCAAATGAAGTAATGTTATGTTGTCAGAAGTACAAAATGCTTGTGATGCGTGGCATAGAAGTAATTGCACTACCTTCCTGGTCATCGCCTTACTATGCTATCATAAGCCACAGTAAGCCCCTGTATTGGCAGTCTAGAATGGACGTTATTGGCAGGTATGTGAGACCATCGCGACGATCGGCGATGGAGCAGTGACCAGCAAGGGCAGTGTGCGATCACTAGGAGAGCAGATACTGAGTCTGGCCAGCTGGACTGTGGAACTTGTGCCGTTAGTGGCGCACATTTGTGATGTTGTTAACATCTCTCGGTGGACATTGTGATTGTATATGTGTAACTATTAAGTGAATATTTTTTACTGTAGCTATTGTAAAGACAGTGATAAGAATATTGATTGAGATTGACATAATAATTGTAATCGCTAATGGGAATAGCAGTTTTCCAATAACAAGAATATGCAGTTGTCTTTTGAAAAATTACAGTCTAAAGAAATAAAACTATTTATTTTACTTTTATTATGTCCTCCATTCGTCCATCACTCATGAACTTGGTTACGTCCTAAGCAATTCGTAACAATGTTGGGTATCCAAAACATAATTCTCAGGAAAATAACATAGTATTCCAAAACAGAGCAAGCTCACTATGTAAAAAAAATTGTAGTTTTTATTGACAGCGACTTGATCCCTGGTGCCTTGATGGTCGACTAAATATAAGTACCTAACATTTGCTCCGGCGCAACACAACGCGAATAAAACTCCGGTGCACTTGCACCTATAACCACGGGTGCAATTAAATACACCGAACGCAAGTGGACGGGGCTCTTTTGGACACACATTTTCACTCCTACTACTTGAATTACTCTCACCAATGAAATAATTTGTTGCATTGTCTTCACGGCCACATGGATACATAGGTTGCAAAGGATTTTACATGCACTACTATGTTTTTAAGTGGCCGTGAATAGTGGTTTATCGCGCCTAAAAGTCGTTGATCATTTGTAGTAGTGATGGGAAATGTAGTTCACTAGAATGAAATAGGTCGTTCCGAACTAGTCACATTTGAGAACAGTTCATTGTGAACCGTTCTTATGAACTATATAGGTCACGGTCGAACGATCACGCGTACTGGCGAACTGCAGAACGGAAGTGTAACCTCGGTCCGAGAACTAGATAGGTCTTTCTCTGTACCTCGGTCCGAGAACTAGATAGGTCTTTCTCTGTTTCCTCTTTGACAGTTCAAGTTCCCCTCCCCAGAAGAATTTAAGCAAACGTGAAACGGAAAGAGAAGCAAATAAGTGTTGTTTGTAAATTAATTGCTAAAGAATTGGTGCTTTATTGCATGTAAATGAAATTACTTTTTTTTTATATAGAAGTAGGATAAATGAATAGTGAAAATATCTTTAAACTCTGTTATGTTGTGTGATATAACACCAATTACTTTTGATACTGGTAGTAACGACCACAACAATATTATAATAGGTTGTGTTGTGAATGACAAACAGGTGTAAGGTTAATTTTTCCAAGTCAGGCGCGTACAAACTCAACAAAAATGGTTCCGACACAGTGGATTTATTCATACCAGTATTAGGAACATTTTAACAGAACTTGAATAACCAAAATAACTTAATATTAATATGATGCAAATAATGTCAAAAAGCTATATCCGAAGTATTTAGTGAATATACTAGAAAAAAGCGGTTCTTCACTGATTTATTGCAAGTGTGTAAAACTTGACATTACATTAATAAGCGTTTTGCTATATTTTACTGTCGTGGCTATACTCGTATTCGTGCGGCTATCAGATGTATTTTCTTACAGATACGGGAATTTCTGTATGTCTGGCAACATCGTATTTATGGTGCGAGTGAGTGAGAGGGTTTTAAGACACCGTAACAGCGAGTTCTTTAGTGCCGATGAGTATGAAGCAAGTTAAATGGACGACACAAGCATCCGTACCCTGACTGGGTTTCGAACCCGGAGACCCTCGCACCGCAGGCCGGCGTGCAACCGACTACATAAATGGGTCGGCACGAGAAAGTAAGAAAGAACGAAAGATCTGCCAACTGTTTCGTGCTGTGTGTCCTACAGTTCCCGACCGATTTGCTACTAAGTTGGTAGGTCTGCGATCCCTACAGTTCGAGGGAAAACAATGATACCAATAGACAGAGGCAGATAGATAAGATGTATGCAAGTTGTGATGTGGCCAGTCTCGGGCGTGAAAGCTACAAAGAGCTACGAACGCATGCCTGGTGGCGCACCTGGTGTACTTATTGGCACTAAGATAATGACTGCCCGATATCTCAAGAGACTAGTTCTTTTATGTCGCAGTGAACTATGCACATAGTTCTTTTTCAAGGCCTGTTCAAAATGAGCTGGTAGTTCGTGAACTACCCGTCACTATTTTGTAGTAGTAGTAGTGGCCTAAACAACTGGCGGGTGTTCTGCGACGTTTGGCCGTGGAGAGCAGCTTATTTCACTAATTGATGAAGTGTGATGATTGATGATTAATACGTGGACAACTACATATTTTTAGCAGACAAGAAATTAAAATTTTAATGAAGCAACATAATATCATACACGCTTGAGATTGTGTGCTTGATGTTATTTACGTTAAGTAAATATCGTGTATAATAAGCGTTAATACGATTTGTGACTGTGTTCGAAATGTAACCGCCCTAATATTGTGCTTATTTCTTTTTTAGTTTAGAAAACATGCTATTCTTCATGGCATATTTTTTTCAGTTCATTACGAATTTCCATATGGGTGATATTTTCTCCGCAAATGCAATCGGTGAAGTGCTCAAGTTGAATATTTAGGTTTACGTTGGCCTAAGTTGTATTTGTATTTCATGTTACATTAGCAGACTTCTAACGATATTCGTGTTACATGTCTTGCCATAAGCATTTTTATCACCAATCGTCGCCGCACCCTTTGACAGTTAATGAAACAAGACTATTCCGTGTTCCATAACAAATCCCCCTCCAAAGTATAAAGCAAAAAATTTTAAGAACTTCAATAAAAAATTATTTTTGGGATTGTTTTGATGGAAGTAAAAGTGTTTTATTTTACGTGAAAAGTTAAGCCACAAGCAGCATCAGAAAATATGCTTTCTCCATTCTACCCACTTCAGTTTGTTGTTGAGATCACTCTAAATTAGTCATTTATTACACATTTTACCACTGACAACATTTAACCTAAACAACCAACCACCTGAAGGAAAGATGGGAAACTCAGGGCTTTTTTATCAGTGCTCTGTGTTCGAAAAAAAATTCATGCGGCGGGAAAATTGTACTGGTTTTGTTATTATTTTGAATTACTCAAAATTCTTGTGTACTTGCAGCCACACAATGACTTGAATGTTAATCTTGTGTTTATATTATATCAAAGACAAGGAGGAAATCATCACTGCTTGGAATTTAACGTGCATCACGAGGATAATAATAAGAGGGGGGGAAATACAATTCGAAATAGTACTTTAGGCTGTTTCTGAATTCTCAAAAATTGCATACTTGAGGGTACTTGTTACCGGAAGTGACATCACCATGTGTATACACTAGGGGGTGTTAGAATTCCCAGTATAGTGCACACAGGAAGTATACTTGGTGCAGGGGGTGGCTATGTCCTATATCGTGCAGCGTTAACAAGTGAAGCCAGATTGTAGCGTGGAGTTAGACTGTTTTTTCCCCGGTAAAAAAGGTCACGTGATCAACAGTAGCCAAAAACACTGTATCGGCCTATCTTTCACTCGTATTTTGATGATTATTAAAATCGAAATAAATTGGCATACAACTGTTTTTGACCTAAACAATATTATACATAAAGCGTTAGTGTACTTATCTCAGATAACTAGATATAAATTTCGCCTTTAAATATGTAAAGTTATGAATTATTAACATTTAAATGGAAGTGTTGTATAGGATGTTTCGGTTGAGTTGCTTCTCATTCCCTATATATTTGCCCTGAAAATATTCCAGGAAATAAATTTCTGGCGACTATAGGAACTTTTAAAAGTTATAATAAAACTAACCGTACTAAAATCGAATATAATACGACGCTATTGAAGTCGTCTGCGAGTACGTTACAAGTGAAGCAGCCATGCGGGAGAGAGACAACTTTTGTTTACATTGAAATGAACACCTTGTGAGTGCTATATCAACTCACTAGTTGTTCTGAATTTTCTATAAATTTGTGTTATTCTTGCGTTTGTGAAATGCGAAATTGGCATGTAAAGACACCTTAAAACTCTAATCTAGTATTGATTTATTTGGCGACCACCGAAAACTAATATTAATGTACGAAAATGTGTACGAGCCGGACCATGCGATTGCAATGTTTAGTGTATGCGTATATACCGTGGATACATTCGTGAAAGATATCGCACAATTAATGTGTGTATAGGGATATGTTATCTGCATAAGTTTGTCAATTAACAATTGCAGCGTGTTAAATTTTTGCAAGTGCGGTTGCGATTACTAACGTGCCGTGAATTTAAGGTCTAACCTGTAAGTGGCGGACTCGTTAGAGGTAAATACAGGCACTTTTATAAAACTGCAGATACGTATTTTTCTAAATTGTGATTTGCTATTTCAGTGTAGGAGTTTATGGAATTCATTTGTTAGTAATGACTAATCACCAATACAAAGCTACACCTTATAAAAACTCCACTCTTACAATTTTTTTCTCCCCAAGTCAGCAGAGTTGCAGTGACAAACAAGAAATCAGTTGTTTATCAATACAAGAATATAGGCCTACAACCAAATTAATTCTCATATTTTTAATAGCTACTGAATGTAGCCTTCATGATTTGCAATTTCCATGGTTTCTCGAACTCATTCCATGCAATTTCTGGTTTGACTCAATAAAAGACAATTTGATCAATTCCTTCCTTGTATTCCCTTCATTGTGTACTTGGTTACCATTCTCTAATGAACCTGCTGTCGACAAGATGTCAAGTTAAATAAATAAAGTTTACTTGTGTATTTAGATGGTTATGTATTTAACGGTTGGCTGTAATCATTACAGTAAATTACATGTTTATACATTTCATCGTTTTCCAAAGGAAGTCAAAATAAAGAAAACTTAGATAAAGCCAATATTTTCCTATAACTACACCATCTACAAAATATAAAAACATCGCGTGATTTTCTTTCAAATCTATTTCACCCTTTTTAAAATTCTAATTTTGAGGACAACTAATTGGACATAAGCTTATTTTAATACTGATGATAAATCATGGATATTTAGATGAAAATGTTAAATTTTTTAAAAGCCTACTTGTAAATGAAAAATGGGTTGATGATTATACATTAACTGAACCAAACATTGCCTGAAACAGTTTTATTAATACATTTCTTTGTCATTTTAATCATGCCTTTCCACTCAAATCTGTCAAATATACCAGTAGCTCGAAAATAAAACGGATTAGTAAAGGTCTGACAGTCTCAGGACAGAGGTTAAAAACAATACATAAAATGCTAAGAACCCAGGGGAAAAACAAAAATTATACTGTAAGAAATACAAAAAATTATATAACAAGTTGATTGGAGTAGCAAAGCAGCAATACAATGGGGAAAAAAATGCCCACTCCTCAAATAAAACAAAAACAATGTGGAACATTATTAATAATGAATTGAAACCTAGGCAAGGTATACCATAACTACTCGAGTAGGAGTGCCACAGGGCTCAATACTGGGACCAATTTTATTATTAATATTTATTGATGGTTTTACATAACAAATAACCAACGGCTCAGCTATAATGTGTGCGGATGACACAAACATTTTGGTAACTAGTTCAAATAACGTTGTTCTTGAAGAAAATATAAAACATACAGTGACTGAGAGATCCAGTTGGTTCCAGTATAATAAATTAATACCTATTAAATGTAAACCAATATGTGCTCATGAATTTCATGCAAAGAAATAAACATACAATGCAGGATGAAAGAGGCACTACAATAGAAGAGGACAGGTTACAGACAGTAAATAGTACTAAATTTCTAGGGCTCATTGTAGACAGTAATTTAACATGGAATGGGCGTGTTGATAGTATATGCAAAAAATTGAGTTCAATGTGTTTTGCGATACATACCATAAAATGATTTGTAATAATAATACAATTCTTGCATACTATTTCTCAAATATTCAGTCCATATTCAATTATGGAATCATGTCTTGGAGTAAATCGACAAAATGGAAAAAGGCTTTTAGATTACAGAATAAAATAGTGAGATTAATAAGTAATAAGGGAAAAGAAACCATTGTAGACCGCTATTTATAAATAACAAAATTCTCACTCTTCCATGAATGTATATGTACCGTAGTATTCTATTTTTACATGGAAAACATTAAAATAGTGATATACACCATTACTACACCAGACAAGTTAATCATCTTCGCCTATTCTCCTACATAACCTCAAAATTTACATCAAATCCATACTATGCTGGGGCAAAACTAATAAATAACCTTCCCAGTCATTTGAAGTAAATTAATAGTTTACAGAAATTAAAATGAGCTGTTAAATTATACTTTTTAAATAAGGCCTTCTATTCCGTAGAAGAATACTTACATAAAGATAAATTTATATAATGCAGAACAAGACCGATATAAGGAGACTTCATATAATACCTTGTGTTTCAATCTAATGTAGACTTCACATATTTATACTTCAATATATATCTGTACGTGAATTGTAACAACTTGTACTGCAAACCAAATGTAGTCTTAAAATGTTTGTAGAGCTGCTAGAATTAATAAGTGTGCAAATTATATTATTTATAGGTTATATATTCTTATGTTAATGTAATTGTGTGCAAATATCCATATTGCATAAAAAAATTAATAACTGACAAGCCCTTTCTGAAGTGTATAGGATGTATATGGGATTCAAAAAGAAAGCATGTTTCGTGAAACAGCGAATACTCTACCATGGCCTCCATCATCTTAAGACGGGAGGAGTTAAGAGAGGTTTGGTGGTTTGTAACAACAAAGATATTGAGAGCCAATGAGGGTGAAATATGGCAGATATGGAGTAGTATTGAAATGCAAGGGTGGGGGAAAACCGGAAAACCTCGAGAAAACATTCCAGCCTGCGGCATCAATCAGCATAATTACTATATGTGAAAATCTGTGAGTAACCTCACAGGGAAACCAACATGTATCACATTGGTGGAAGGCAAGTGTCCTACCACTATGCCCACCGCAGCCTTCCTCCTCCTCCCCCCCCCCCCCCCCGGCTTGTTCTGAGATATTGAAACAGAATAGTTTTTAATGTATTCAGAGGAGAATTTCACACTAAAAATAATAATTGCACAAGTTGGTAGGTAACAACAATGAAAATTAGTCACAAGTGTGTGTGGACCACTTTGGCAGTGGTTAGTACATGTGCACTTGTTATCAATATCATTACGGTGCATGCGTCTTTCACCCACTGTAGTTCAACAATGTATCCTAATACAATTTAACTACCCAAAGTAACCTAAAATGCTGGCAAATAAGTCTTCATGCATTTTAAACTAACCATGGGGTGGTTCCTTTATTATCCCTGAAAGTGTATTTATATAAATAATATCCTATTGTAGTTTTCTCTCCCGATGTAATTTTTTTTATATGTCGGGCTGAATTAAAATTGTGGCTACTGACTGACTAAAGCCTAGGCTACAATCATCGTAGCGTTCCCGTAACAAAATAACAGTGGCATTACCGTGGAAGTATGAAAATGAACTGGCTACAACCGCAGTAAGAGAACTGTTAGATGACTAATGAGAAACGAGCACAAAAAAAAAACAGACTACGTGTATCGCGGATATTTTCAAACAGTGTGTTGGCTAAGCTGATATTTATTTTTGTTTATCTACTTGTGATGAAAAAAGTTTCGCGGGAACCGTATTTCGGGATATTTAAAGTGTGGTATACATGTTAATAATTGCGTTGACTATTTAAATAAACGGAAATCTTAACTGTGCCGCAAAATTCATTTAATAACTATGTTCTTTTATAAGCCTGCACTGCACTGACTCTCGTGGTTGGAAATGTTGTCATGAGGTTGGCCGGTGTAGAACTCTGCATAAAAGAATTGAAAATATTCAATCCTCTTAATTTGGAGAAAGATGTAACACAATTTTTGTAGATATTAGGAATAAAATTATCCATGAATGTCTCCTGCCCCCCCCCCCCCCTTTTTTTTTCTTTTCTTCTGAAAAATTTCTAATACACTTGATTGTCCAGTGCAAACAATTCAGTCCAAAATTGTACCCTACAATAAGGGATGAATAAGTATAAAACTGTACCATAACAGAAAACTAATGTAATGTAAAGAGAGGGAATAACTAAAACGGGATTTGAATTTATTTACCAGAAACCATTTACTGTATTGACATAAAATATGTTTAAAGGAGATTAAGTCATATTGGAAACAAACCTCTCAGTGTTAGGAATTTAAATATAAATGCCAGCAAATAATTATTTAGTCGTGACTCAGGAACATGTGAACTTTGCCTCCAAGAAATTCAGCTAGACTGCTGGTCGCCGTTTTGTTGCACTCATTACTGATACGCAGCCTGAAATACATTACACGACAACGGTAGCACGCTTGTTTAATCATTTATTCAAAAAATAATGTTCTACAAATCCTGATATATGAGCACTATATCTAAAACACGTGTTTATTGTCGCACATAACCCAATACTGCTCCGCAATACACACACTCTCATGATCGGTAGTTTTATGAGGAAATTATTTGATTGCACAACTAACAACGTCAATAATAAACTAGTAAAACTTCACACGTAAATGGTTATAGATATTTATTTATTCATGAGCTTCTTTGTTCAACACGAAATGCTTCGAATGAAACCTTTCTCTCAACGTCATTCTAATGTAAACACAATGTTTTGGTCTCCCGTCAAGATGACAACCAAAGTCCATAGTAAAACCACCTATCTCCAGCGGCTTCACATACGTCTCAATATGCCATCTCCTGTAACTCCATTACTTTGTAAGTATTTGAAATTGTATACTTGTGGAGCATACTACGTACTTACGATAGTCGCCTTATTGTATTTCAAGTGTGAAAATTACCACGGTAAAGTTAGCGGACATGGACGGCAACAGCAAAACCGAAACAAAATGGCGACACGCGAACTGTCCACAGAAATTACAACCCGACTCAAAAACATGCCCTGATATTAGTTTAAAAAAATACCCAGCTTGATACTTATTTATAGCTTAACATTTTTTTTTTTAATTTTGCTCATATTTACTCAAGTATATCCATATAAAATACCAAAAACAATTATTTATAACACTGCATCGAAATTACCACATATTTCTGGTGAAACTAAAAAATTTAACCCCGAACTGAGCTCGAATCAGGGATAGTTGAGCAATAAAACATATGCAATTTGCCTTGATAGCTGTAATCTTCCACTACAGTTTGCATATGTCATAATTTCTTCTGGCCCCATCAGTTTTTTTCGGACACTTCGAGTAACACACTCGTGCGTCCTGAAACATAAGTGGATGTAATGAACTGCTGATGAATTAATAAACGAATTTTTATTACTTTTCATAAATATATTTAAGTTAAACGTTTCTCTAATGATTGGGGTGTTGTTTTTATGTGGCTGTCGATTTCTAGTAAAATACAATTACCATTTCTGTTAGCCATGTTTGTCATAGGCAGGGTTAATGACAGTGGTAATTGCTGGGCTTTCTGTTATACATTTTCCAAGTTAAAAGTTACACAAGTGACACTTCATATAAATTTTTCTTAGTTGAATTTGCTGAAACACTTTTAGAATGTGGCTTATTTGCCAAGTAGCAATGCTGGTAAGTCCACTAAAAATAACATTTTGTCTTATAGGTATACTGTCAGAAAATAATTTTTTTTGTTGTACAATGCTGAAATTTTTAAGCCATCAAACTTATTGTCAACGTAATATATAAGCTTAAACTATTTTTGGTTGACATAACTGCCATTAACCCTTATTGTGGCGAGGAATTTTTACTCAGTAGTCTGGGTTTTCTTTCATGGTAAGTGTGTCTACTAAAATTATTTACATTTTGTTGTATTACGAATGTATTAATAATAGCGACAAATGTTCACCCTCCCCCTTGATGACATCCTCATATATCACACTTTTCCTAAGTGCATGTGTGTAGTCGTCACTTCCTGGTCGAGGTTTTCTTTCCCCGTTTAGAAATGTATTCTGCGAACCACACGCTGTGAAACAGTAACTAAGATGGCCCTGCATGATTTTTCAGCACAATCTGTCACATATTGTGTAGCAGTAATATGCCTTTATACGTGTCCCACCAACAGAATAAAATATCATTGACCTTGTTCTTCAAATTGGTTAAGGTGCCACGTGTGTCTTTCAGTTAGATATGGGCATAGTTACATTGTTCCCCGCTGTGGGTACTTCACGTTGTGACTATATGGCTGTTTGGACTCCCATTAGTTTCTCATATTTTGGGAACAGGAGCTATTTAGAAGACACGTTGTTCGTTCTACAACTGTTTCTTCTCTTAACCCCCCTCCCCTTCATCAAACTTGTATCGCCCACTCTCTAACGCGTCCACTAGTACTACAAAAGGTGCTTAAGAAATGTAACCGGGTAAAGTTTACTGGGTTAACTTGGTCACGTGACCAGGTTTACTCGATCACTTGCGTTTAACCAGGTTGCGTTGAACGTTTAGAGTAACTCTAGTTTTGAGATGGCGGCAACTCAAAGAATATTTAGTGCAGTCATTAAATACTGTGCTAGATGACGATGATGATGATGACTATGAAGAGTTTTTGTTAAATTACCTATGTTATGCACAAACAACATCAAAAAAGACATTGAATTAAGCAGTACTGCGATAATACAATACCTTAGTATTCAGTCTCAGTTAAGTATAAAATTTAATATCCGGGTTACGGTGATTTGCCAAAGCAGCCAAACAGTTTTAATATTATATATTTTGATCGTTTCCAGACTTCAAAACTCATTTTAATTTACTTGGTGGTTTTTGTTGCTGCAATGTTTACCTCATTTCACGTGTTTCTCTGCTAGACCAAGTTTACCCTGCGGTCAGGCAGGGTTAGCCCAGAGTTGATCTGGTTAACCCGGGTTACTTTCCGAATGCATATTAACTTTAATTCGATCAATTGACGTGGCTTGATTAGACGATATGGGGTTGATTGGGATTTACAAAGGCAGTGAACATGATTTGGAAAAGTTGTTAGGAATTGTATACCCGGTAGACGCCAGACGTCGCTGTAGCAGCATGACGTCACTGATGCTGTTGCGGTAGAACTGAGTCCTCGTAACCTCGGGGTGCTGTGGGCCGATCACCTGGACCACATTTCCGCTTAGATCTTGCAGTAGTTCACCTGCTGTGGAGGCCTCGTGTTTCCTATACGAGGAGCTCTTCGGACTGCCGAATCAACGCTTGGTAGTGCAAATTACTATGACGTTGACGTAATCAAAACAGAACTCCCTACGTGTGGATGTTAGGACCTAACCACACGCCCATAAATAATACTCGTCGTACTTTGGTTAGATTGCAGCACACATACAAATCAATATTTACCATTAAAAATGCACAGACTCTTGCATCAGGAAATGGCGGTTTTTAAGGGGCCCCTGCCCTGAAACGCCTTGTAACAATCGAATAAACACAGTCATCAGTTCATGCGATTTATTACGAAATTGACCATTTTCTCCACTTGCTCGCTTTGAACCTGTGGCGAAGGCTATACAGTACAAAAAGGAGCCCTAGGCTTACACAAAGGTTACATGTGCTGATTACGTTAAAAACTCCCCAGGTGATGGAATTCCTGGGGAGGCCAGGGGGAGTGACCCGGACGGCTAAAACGAAAAGGTTCTTGAGAATTAACTATTGCTTACAAAGATGATCCGTGATGAAAGTTGATGCCGTCCGGGAGGGAAAAGCTCGAACATGGTTTCACACGTTGCCTCCTCCTCTGGGTGCGACTTGCTAACTGACTTCCGCCGTGGTACGAGGGCTGACGGAGGCGGCCCTGCACCCCGCGGAGGGAACTACTGGCACACGCGGATACACAAATATACCGTTACATGTTATCATGTGTTGAAATATTGGTCAAAACGCAAATCAATAATTTTTCTACAGCTTAACTTGTGGTTAAAGTGACATGGGGTGAACATACATCGTTGGTGATAGAAATAAATATATGTGACATAAAACAATAATACTTTAAAAACAATAACATTGGGCATAAAGTGTGTGTAAACATATTTCACTCATTTGCATGTCACATGTCTATTACATGACCAGAAATGTATTTGGGGAAATGCTAGGGGCCTTTTTACGCAACACACGTGGCTGTGTATTCTTCCGCCCGCTCTGCCGGGCTGGTAGGCGCACGTAGCGCTACACTTTCTGCACTACGCTGCGCTTGCCCACTCTTGCACTCACATTACACTACACTGCGCTTACCCACTCTTGCACTCACATTACACTACACTGCACTTGCCCACTCTTGCACTCACATTACACTACACTGCACTATGCTGCGCTTGCCCACTCTTACACTCACATTACACTACACTGTACTACGCTGCGCTTACCCACTCTTGCACTCACATTACACTACACTGCACTTGCCCACTCTTGCACTCACATTACACTACACTGCACTACACTGCACTTGCCCACTCTTGTACTCACATAACACTACACTACACTTGCCCACTCTTGCACTCACATTACACTACACTGCTCGCCGGTGATCAGTCGTCGAGTGTGTGTGTGTGTGTGTGTGTGTGCTACGTTTGGGAGCCGCCGGCATGACAAACGACCTAGGGGTGAGGGCGACACACCTCACACTTTTCGAACACACCGAGTAAAATTTTTAACCTGATCGAGTTAACTGGGTGATATTTCGTAATCGCCTCCTGCATGTTATTAGATGTCTCTTTTTTCAGTGCCCCACGCATTTTGAATTTTAAATTGCAATTTCACACAAACCCTCAAAGAATACATATAACATTTTACAAATTATTTTACCCTTAAAACAAATGCATATTCCATTTCTGTGAAGTATGTAGACTGTACCAGTACTTAGGAACGGACTCACCACCACGTGTACCGTTATAATCCATTCCCGCTTACTTGAGCCATTTCAGAAGCCCTGCTAAAGTTCTACTTCATGGATATTCCTCCACCTCGTGCAAACTAAGTTTAACTAAGCCTGGTTGGTTACACCAGAGGGATAACGCACTGCATTCGTGAGCACTCAGTGTAACAGCATTTTGTATAAGGAATATTTATTTCCAAGCGTTACCAACATACGTATTTTCTCCCTGTTTTTATTAGAATTATTTATAAATGAAACGTTATAATTTATATGTAAAACGTGAATAACATTTCACTTTAACAGTAAACAAAAGTAACTTTTATGAACACAAATATATGTTGGAAATAACTAAACACGCCAGACATGGGGAGATTTTTCAAAGGTTTGATTCAAAAAGGCCGAAGAAACTTTGAATGGACTATAGCGGCGAGTTCTGACATGGGCTAGCCGGGGAACTAAAAATGTTTACAATTACTTAGTATAAATATCCTGAACATATACCTGAAGCCCGCAGTCGAGTATGACGAAACATGCCTTATCCTTCAATACAAATGCAGTACAGTCAAAATATTTTCCAAAAAGGTAAGTTAAATTGATAACAGCTGTATAACTAAATCATCATAAAAAAGTATAACACTCAACTTGTGTGAGAAAAAAAATTACTTTTAATGCAATTACAACAGAATCACTTTCACAGAAAATGTTCACAATATATAGCTGAAATGAAACCAAA
Organism: Dryococelus australis; assembly: GCA_029891345.1. Lineage (NCBI taxonomy): Eukaryota > Metazoa > Arthropoda > Insecta > Phasmatodea > Phasmatidae > Dryococelus > Dryococelus australis. Next base: position 88,551,610 of record CM057007.1, on the reverse strand, counting down.
TTTGCAACTAGTTATACACTCATATATGATATATCTTGCAAAGAACATTATTTTATTAAGAGGCCATAATACTATATATTCTGATTCAGGTAGTATAGTATTGTAAATTATTGCAATTGAAATAAATTGGTGAAATTAGAGCAAACGACAATCATCCAATATTGTTATCGCTATTTCAGTTCGAAAATGTCATGACCTTGACAACATCGACACAAATTTTTACGTCGCCTATGTTTTGTATAGTTTTATTAATCGTGTTGCATAAAATTATAAAATTTGTAGACTTGTCAAAAGCATCGCCACTGAACTAGCTAACAGAGCAGGTGGTTGAAAGAAGGGGTCTGTCAGGAACATTTTGATGTTATAAAACAGATATTTTAGAATTTATGTGTCAGATATTGGTTAGTTGGTGGTGTAAGAGGCTAAACAGGAATTTGATGTCATCAAAAATCGAAGGAAAAAAAAACATGCCAAGAAAATGTGTGTATTGACACACAGATAATGTTTTCTTTTATCTGTTAAATTATTTGTGTTGCATTGTTTGATGTGTGCCTGCAAAATTTTGCTAGCAATCAGCCATCTTGCTGTTGTGAATGTGCACCGTATGGTCCAATCAGAAAAACAGTTGTTTAGAATCATTACAATTCTGGATGGTTCATATAATTATAAATCAAATGTTCGTATTATAGTAGATTTATTTTTTGTGGGAACCTTATCTTCATGTATAGCAAAACATTAAGGTATTGAAGTCAGTGAAATATTAATGCTTAATTTTTTATTGTGTTTGCCTGTAACATTTTTATAGATTAAGTAATTGAGAATTTCTTTTATAGTTTGAAAGCCATGTACAGTTTACCAAAGTACACTGTGTGGCTACACATATACAGCTAAGTTAGTTTAAAACGGGATGTTGTTAGATCGCTCATGACGATTCCATCCTTGCAGGTGTACGGAGTCTGAGTCCCGTCATTATTCCACGTGAGTGGATAAGTCGAGATACACGCCCGTTCAATTTCCAAAGGGTCGGTGTTTTTCAACACTCTGACTAGTCCGTGTTTGGAATCACATGGAGCAATGTTTGCGCAATGGGAAGAGATTGTTGGGTTATTGTTGTTGTTGTTGCTGCTGTTGTTATTGCAGCAGGTGTTGCTTTCATTCGCGGAGTGCATTTGTTTTCATCGCAATCGAAATTCATCTTTGATAGATCGCATAAAACTTGTCAATCTGACGAATCGTTACAGTGAAACGGTAGTGATAGACAATCGACCGTCTTATGAAAAATGATATAATTTGAAATTTTTTAATGCTCGATTTGATCGCCATGATTTTCGGGAATCATTAAACGTGTTGCATGTATGCAAAGCGTAGCCGCGGTAAGGGAAATGCAAACACAACAAATTAAAATAAATTTTTTCAAGAAATCTTTTTCTTTTTTCACTGAGTCAAACAAGTCATGTTCCGTCAAACATACTAAATATAGAGGAAATTTATCCCTATGTGCTTTCTGACTTATTATTTTCGCGTTTTCCGATAGCTCGATTTCAGTTTTGATTTCGCCCGAATCCATTTTCACCCCCTTCGATTCGTTAGGTTCTTTTAGATAGATTTCCATTTCGCTCAATTCCTCCAACACAGACTCGTTAAAAATAATTTCTTCGAGTGATCGCCATGCTACTATTTCTTTGCGTTCAGTTTCGGTTTCCAATTCGCTTTCCGACTCGTTTTCACTGAAATATATTTCGACGGGCGCTGTTGCTGACTTTTCAATTTCCAAGAATGTGGTTTCAGGCTCGGTTCTGTAAGAATTCAGTTCCATCAGTTCGGGTGTGGATTCGTCAGCAGTATTTACAGGTTCAATTTCTGTTCTGTTTTCGCAGAAATTTAAATCAGTCATTTTTATAACCGGTTTGTCAGTGAAAATTGTTTCGGTTTCAGGTTCATTTAATTCGTCAATTTCGAGCGGCTCATTCTCATCGACATGATCTTCGCGGTGAACAATGGCCAATACTGTGAATTTGTTAAAATTCTCCCAATCATTATCTACGTTGTGTAACTTGCATTCATCTTTGCTAACATAATCACTATCATATTAATCATTATTGCCATCATTGGCTCCTATCGCGGCCATGTTCGGATCAAGCAGATCCAACACTTGGTTGTATTCTGTGTGAAACTCGTCTCTAGTTCTCTCACCCTCAACCTCCCCGATCGTAGAAGTATTTTTCGAAACTTCGAAATAATCATTGGGATTGACCATCTCGTCCAATAATCTCAATTTTCTGCATCGTCAAAAGTTTAGTCGATATTCTTTAAACATTGTATAAACACTTCGAGACTGGACTTTGTAAAGTGATACACATAAATGAGCTAATTATTCGAAATGCCGTCATTTAAGTCTGAATCTCCTCCACCACGACGAAGGTTTATCAGCGTTCGTCGAAACAAGGTTTATGCCGTTGGGAAATTGTCTATAAATTGAGTCAATGCCAAAATAAATCGGTTTAGTATGAATAGGCGTTTATCCCGATCATCGAGAACCACTTTGTTTATAACTTCACGCAAGAGAAGAAGGACAAAATATATAAACGAGTTATGATTTATTACCTCTTTTAAAATCACGTACACTTTATGTGTTTTTTTTACATTGAATATACAATTTTTTGTCGATTTTGGTATGTAACGACTGTTGAATATTTCCCCAACTTGCATATGATGGAAGAGTTTGTTATATATTTCAGTGTAGTAGGTATCATCGTTTAAGGTAGGATATTTTTTTGAGAATCCAAATCCAAAGTATCAATGTATTTGTTTATTTTTTCTTTATTTAGGGCCATCGTTAGACCTTATATACAAAAATGATACAAAATTACATACAAAAACACACTTTACAAATGTATATATTTTTAGATAAAATACATAAAAAAATTTACACATTTTCCATCACACATAGTGCATGGTAAGTGATACATCATGGAAATAGTACCGAGCCAAGTGCATACTTCATCTCCTATAGAAAATTTGGTGTACGATTTTCGAGGTCGTGAATTGAGTTGTTGGATAGGTACTGGGGGCAAAAATTGACTGCGATAAATCTTGTACTTTTCCACACTCAAAAAAGTAGATGTGCTTGGAATTCCTCAGTATTTTTTGCACAATATTCAACTCACACTTGTAAGGTGCCCAGGAACATTGATGATAGCAGTGGTAGTATAATTAGTATCTTCATCCTCTCGCCATCCGCCAGTTTCCGTCGAGGAATTTGGCAAAGACGATCTCTCCTTCGCTGATGTATGCAAAGGTAAATCATATGCGCCAATACTCTGAGCGTTGTATCCACAAATACAACATTGACAGAAGGCAGGTTGATGGGCACATGCTCCGTGTGGATAACACCTAGTCCACATGATGCTCTTCTCGGCGACAAAGGCTGATTGATGGGGTTCGATGCGTTCCTGCAGTTATATACCATCGAGTTGCCAATAAGAACAAAAATTATTTTCTTTATTTATTTAATTTTTTTAAATTGTACTTGAGTTGGTTAAGAAGAATTTGCTGCAGGTCGGTATCAGTCAACATTTGTTTATTTACGTAATTCAATGTGAACATTTTTTTACCGTACCCAAGTGCATTTTCAGCTAATTTCTAATCGACCGCACTCACACGCACCGAATATTTATTTCGCCAGGCATGAAACAACACTCCCTGATCGGGCCTCACTCCTCTTATTTTTGGTACACTTATCGTCACAAAAAATTAGCGATCTCGTGTAGCTGAAAATATTTGTAAGTCTCCTTCGGGTATGTTCGGCAGGCTGCCCCCTCCCAAGTAACAGGCACGTGCCGCGGAGTGGGCGTGGCTTAGAGCTGCAACAACAAATGGCTTTGGAGGAAAAAGGATACAAAACTCGAATAATAGTACTTTGTGCTCAGTTTTGTGCGAATATATTCCAACACATTATATGTAATGCAGTTAAAGTAAATTAGTGGTGAAACCTTCGGAATTATGAACTAGCCTATATCAGATCTGAGAAACAAATAGTACATTATAAATTTGAACATATCACACTGAATCACTGGAAAAAATTACTTCCAAATCATGCGTAATTGTAAATATGAAAGGCGGTGTTACATTATAATTCCCCTTGCCAACACACACGAGATCTTTGAAAACATAAAGTGCTAATCACTAAAAACATTAAATAATACATCATATGGAATAATGTTTTCATATGTATGATAATTAGAGACCATGAAATGTCTTCAAATACCCGATCAACTACTGTATATTTACTGTTCGTTTCTCCAGTAAGTGGCCAATATTACTCTAAAACATACAGCACGTGATCCCTAAACGTCTTTCCTTGCCAGTTTCGTATTTACTTCGCACATTCCTGAGTGAGCCTTGTTAACTGTAATCCAATGCAAAAGGTAAATTAGATCTATAAGTGTGTAAAGTTTAGATTGCCCTCAAAATAATCCGCGCAATTTTCCTGTTCCTGCTTTGTTCCGTTCATAAAGTAAAGGCCTATTTACATGCACCGACACGTCTTAACCAAATTTGGATTACAGTATCATCTGCGGGAGTGATTATAGTATCTTGAAAGATCTACGGTTATTTAAAAATACTCAAAATATTCACATTTTAAAACATAATAACATATAGAATACATGCAACGAGCTACTAGATATATTTCAAAGGTAACTATTTGCATTAATGTGAGCACTTCTTGATGCCTATCGCATTTTATATTTGGACGTATGCACCCAAATGTCAATAAAGGTTACGTATTAAGTCGTAACACAGTTTTTATTTTCATTTATACACGAACTGAAGTATAAATCAAATTGCTTGCATGTTTCATGTGTGTGTTATAACACCATTACGAAAACTGTTAAGAGCTCACTTTGGCGCGAACAGTCTATAGTACCGTTATATCTAAGCTCGACAATTCAACTCGAAGTGTTTTGTCATGATGTGGTTTCTCAACGAACTGCCTTCATTGGCGACTCGTGCTAGTAATGGTAAATAACCCAATTTGGTGGCTGGCAGACACCACACCAACCAGGCACATAACTGATTGGTGGATACATGTGTAAGTGTGCTTTCTAGTAATTGGCCTCTCAGTGTTTCGCGCCATGTTATGCGAATGCTAGCCATTGTGGCGTACACAACTAACATTTGTTTGATAATATTTCACATTGTGATCACAAACATGATTCGCCAACATTCTGTATATATATTTTTATAAATTGTTGTCAGTCCCACAATTACAAAATAAGCAAAATATATACCAATTTGATACTTGCGTTATCTTGGACTGTCTTACATAAGAAACGTTTATGGATATAAATATTTACTAAATGAATGTTTTTTTCGGGATAATGTATTGCAGTTTCTAAGTTTGAGTCCAAATTGGTTGACCAAAAACCAAAAATTTAGCCGGTGGAAGACCGTATTCAGTGCCTGTACGAAATAGGTACACAAATAGAGATAGAGAATTGCATTTTCTTTATAACACATCTACCAACATCTGACTTTGAAGCCCCCGCACTTTGACCTCACCCTACGTTATAGTAACGTAAATGGTTGGGAGAGTGGAGGTACGTTTTAAATATTAGTAATATGACATGCGGTCAAATGAAAAGTTACTGAGACAGAGTTCCAAAATGTCGTACCGGAAGGTCCATCATGATCCACTTAAGTTCTATTTCGCTGTGGTTGTTAAAAAATATTTAATCATTTACCACTAATCTGTTATACTTTCTAACCCTTTCTTCTCCGTTTATTAGGTTTGGTAGTGAAGTCAGAAAATGAATTAATTCACAATACCAATTTAATTTGTAATGTTGTGAGTACTATATAAAAATTACTTTGGCGCAAAGGGATGGGGGATAGGAGCGAAGGAACCGCCCGCCATCATGTTGGAATTTCCCTTTTTTGCCCTCAAAATTCCATTTTTTCCTCAAAATGAACTAATTGTGCCTAAAAATTTAGATGTTCAGTAAAATCGTCCTTTCCCCCCTGAAACATTCCATTTTCCAGGCAGATCAGTGACCCTGGGTAGAGCAGTGAGATGGATCAGCGACCCAGGATCAAGGATCAACGACCCGGTGACCGGGATCAGAGACCACTGGGGCAGAAGAGCATGGCCAGGACCTTTGCCCTTAACCTTTGACATGTAACCCAAAAAATCCAAAAGTAAAAAAAAATGTTAAAAATCGCCAAAATTCCAAAGAAATTTTTAAATCCCAAAAAGTATTTTAAATTAAAAGTACTAAAAAATTATTTCAAAAATGTTTAAAACGTATTTTAAAAATTTTGGAAATGTATCATCAACATTATATTAAAAATTATTTGTTAAAACATTAAAAAATTCACTAAGAATGTATTATTAAAAATGTGTTCAAAATCATTTTTAAAATCTATAAAATATTATTATTAAAAATTAATTAAATAATTATTAAAAGTCTTTTAAAAAATGTATTATAAAATGAACTTTCCGCAGGTAACCAATCACCAATACACATCCACAATCTTGGTAGGTGCAAGGGGCGACTATATTGATAGGTGGCCACCATGTTGGTAGGCGACCGTCATCTTGGTAGGCAGCCACCATCTTGGTAGGCGACCGCCACCTTGGTAGATATCACCTGTCCGCTATATTGGATGCAGGTAACCATGACCTCAAACCCATGACCTTGAATGACTTTGAAAACCAAAACTCGAGAAAAAATACATAAAAGTCGACAAGCATAATTCATTACAAACTATCACTGCAATACTGGATGTAGGTACCATCGTCCTTCACCCCGTGACCTTGAATGATCTTGAAAACCAAATCTCGAGAAGAAATACATAAAAGTCAACAAGTATATTTCAACTAACTACTACCACCATATTAAATGCAGGTGAACTGACTGTGATCCATTGATCTTAAATTACCTTGAAAACCAAAACTAGAGAAAAATACATCAAAGACAGCAAGCACATTTCAATACTACCTACTACAACAATATTACATGCAGACTACCTTGACCTTGACATCATGACCTTGAATGGCCTTGAAAACCAAAACTCGCAATAAAATACATTAAAGTCACCAAACATGTTACATTATAGACTGCTAACGTCATATTAGGTGCAGACTACCTTAACCTTGACCCCATAACCATGAATGACCTTGAAAACCAAAACTCAATAAAAATAAATAAAAGTCTACAAGCACATTACAATAGTAACATCTACCACCATAATAGATGCAGACTATGTTGACCTTACCCCATGATTTTGAATGACCTTGAAAAAACACTCTTAATAAAATACATAAAAGTCAGCAAGCATAATACATTACGCACTACGGCCACCATATTAGATGCAGGCAACCTCGACCATGACCCCATTACATTTAATGACCTTGAAAGCAAAATCTTGACAAGAAATACATGAAAGTCAACAAGATATTACATTCCTGACTACTATGAACATATTAGATGTAGGTGAAATTAACCTTGACCTTATGACTTTGAATAACCTTGAAAACAAAAACGCGAGAAAAATACATAAAATTCAAAAAAAATATTACATTACTAACAACTACCACCTATTAACCTCGCGGTCATAACACCTACTCATACTTTTTTACTTCTTCCCATTCTCTTCTATAAATAGCATTTTTATATATTCCTAAATATTCACTGACATCCATTGAAAACTAAATCTGCAGTTAAACTGCATGTGATGGGGTAATGTTTTTAGGTCGGATACTACAAAGCCAGAGCCGCGTGCGTAGTTGTTCCACCTCTCCCCAACAAACCCCCTAACCCAGGTTCATACAAGTGCCACAACGTCTGGCGCGGACAATAGCGTGCTTCTTGAACGCTGACCCGGACCTGGTCGAGCGAGCGTATACATGTCTGCTCCGTAACTAGGCCAAATAATCCTATAGGTCATTTGGAAAGCTTTCAGTCATTCTCGTACAAATATCCCTTCAACTGGGCGTGCAGTGTCGTCTCATTTCGAAATATTTCCCGCGCCTAAATATTAGAGATAATTTACCTGCATTATGTTCAGTTCATGACATAGCAAAGTCATGTTTTCGACTATTCTTTTAAACTGGTTTCTTCAGCTACATTGTTTTTATTCCATTTAATAAAATATTCTTTAAAGTAAGCGCTTTTAGGCAGCCATGACCGTTTAAAGCGTAGCGCTAATATTAACATACGTAAAAACATTTGGATTTATAATGTTAGTAAGAATTTGTTATTACGATGTCATTGCGTATGTAAGACATAACAACTTTAATCGGATAGTGACCGTTAGGCATTCCTGGGGCCGTGGTGGTGAAGTGGTTAGACAACACTCCTCCCACCATGGAGAACCGGGTTCGATTCCCGACGAGGTCACCTCCGGATTTTTGCATGTGGGAATCGTGCAGGACGATGCCGCTGGTCGGTGGGTTTTCTCACTGATCTCCCATTTCCCCCACTCTTGCATTCCAGCGCTACTCCATACTCATCTCGCTTTACCCTCAAGGGCTCTCAAGACCTCGGTGTTAAGAGCCGCCCAAATCTCTTCACTCGCTCATTAAGCATTACTCCTACAAGGACGTATTTTGTCCAGAAGAGCGAGACGCTGAGGACGACCTAGGCACGCGCATCACATGCATCATCGTCTCTATGTGCAAGGTACTAAACAAGTGTGCAGTCTTTCCTTCAAAACATACCTCTGAGACAACTTTAAAATTAAGCCTATTCCATAAAATAGTTTCTACATTTTCTTATTACCAAACAATAAAGTAAATATATATTTAGATTTTAGTTTCTTGTCGTGCATTTTCGTCGTAATCCTATATTCATAAACTGAGCTTTCGCCCATGCACTAAAACGGCAATACCGAATATCTATTTACATTTGGACGGCTTCGTTTGGCGTGATCGGTGTGAATGTGAACTGAATCAGGCTTTAGCGTGAAATCATACAACGGAAACCTTGGAGTGAGTGAAGAGATTTGGGCGGCTCTTAACAGCGAGGTCTTGAGAGCCGATGAGGGTGATTGAGGTGAGTATGGAGTGGCGCCGGAATGAAGGGGCGGGGACGCGGGAGGTCTCCGAGAAAACCCGCCGACTATCGACATCGTCCGGGCACGATTCCCACTTGCAAAAATCCGGTGACCCGGCCGGGTATTGAACCAGGTTCGCCTTGGTGGGAGGCAGGGAAACCTTTGAAAATGCTTTTATCAACGAGTACAGATAATCGTGCAGTTAGTATTTTCTACCCGCTGCAGCGCTCGTCCGTGTCCATCGTATTACTGAAGGACGAGGGAGCTCAACAGGGCCACGATGTCTTGCGCGAGCAGTAGTGCGAGCTGCAAGCAGTGGCAACAGCACATAGCCAGGTGGACTATGAAGCAGTTGAATGGGGAAACCACCTGACTGCCTGTTCTTTTTGTCTCGGCGCTAGGCACGCCTTGTTAAAAAAAAGTCTACTTGGCTTATTTATTCAAACAAATTACCACTTACGAAATAAAATTGACTTCATTTTTTGTTCGGGAAAAAAATATCTTTGGAAAGCGAGGTTAGGGTGCAAACATGTTGAGATTGTTTTTAATAATGTATTATTCTTAGTTACACTTATCGATTAGATGAACAAAAACATAGTTTGACTAAATGTAATACACTGCAAATACATTATATTATTTTCTATATAATCTCTCATGTTATGTGTTTTCTCTTTTACATTTTTGTGATTTGTTTTTATTTGCTCAGCAAACATTGTATTGTAGGGCTGGAAGTATTAACACTGACAAGGGAACTGGAGTATCTGTGTTACAGACCACAAGATTAACTGAAGCTGAGTATTTGCAAGTTTCATAAGAAAAAAAGTTTCCCACAAAGACTAAAGGTTCTGAACATAATCATAATTCAGTCGGCAAGTTGAAACATGATAGGAAAATTTGAAGGCACCTACAGAACCCGTATTTCATGTCATATCTAGGTGGCATCTGCAATTAATATATGATATTCGATGGCCACAAAATTAACGTTAACTGAGAACAGAGATGAAAACTGTATGTAATTCTTTAAACGATCAATGTTCATGTGAAATACTGTATGTAGGTGAAACACAGCTGTAAGTTAACAGTGACATGAGAGATACATAAGCAGCGGTTAACAACTAATATCGTCAGAGCTGATAGTGACGAAGAGAGGTACAGATGGAGCAGCTACAGAAAACTGAGTATCGAGAGTACCCCGACACTGCCCACTGGCCAACAGCAACGCCCGCCACGTTTCCTACGCATGAAAGTCCGGATGTGACCCCTGTTTATCGTGGTGCGAGGCGAGTAGCCTGACAGCTACAACACCACAGCTCCTACAAGCGATTAAAAATTTTAAAAATACACATCTCTTTTTTTTTGGCGAGCTGGTATCCCCAGAGGAATAACTTTTCCTATCCTATTGTAAAAGCGACAAGATAAACGCGAGGCTCCATATTAGAGTTATTTAACTTGTATTTCAGTGCTTTGTTAAGTCAGCAAGAAAGGCAAATAATCTTGCTTCCTTGAATACCTCTATGTCAAATGTTGTAATGTAATTTTATGTCAAATGTTTGAACGCAGATAGTGCAAGCTGACCTGGTTGGAATTTTGGGCTGACATGCATGTTAAAAATGTTTTAAGTTCACTTACAGCGCACGAAAGCGTGAAAATGGCCATGGGATTGCCTAGTATAGCCATGGTAGTAAAATGTACAGAATTCTCCTGAGCATAATTGCGAGGAGGTGGTTTCAGGTCGGAAATGCATGCAGCAGCGAAAGAATCCCTGCAGTTCACATCATTATGTTTGGGCTACAGTATTGTAGAAGGCCACAAACAGTTCCTTCAACCACCGCTCTCCAGTTTCCTAGAGGGCGTGCTTTGTAAAAGTTATCGTATAAAGCGAAGAAAATATGCACAATTTGTACGAGTAATTGAACTAGCGTATACATTTTTTTAATCTGGCACTTGAACTTGTCAACGCTGTCAGAAAACAAGCGAAATGCCCTCGAGCCTCTTAATTTTGCAATATATTTCATTGCAAACTGGCTGCCGGTCAAAATATTTAATCTAGTTTTAACAAACAGCTATCATGTATTTTTCTGCATGGGAAATTGTGTATAGCATAAATGAAGAGGATAAAGCGTTCTACAAAAAATGTTTTCATTCATTAGTCGATATTTTAATGATTGAGAATATGCACACCATTAAACCATACGAGTCAGTATATTTGCGCATATGAGTACCTAATTTATCAATGATGGAAAGAAAGGTAAGCTGAATTGCTTTGTAAATGCCTGTATTATTATATGTTGAACCACATTTAACGTACCAATATCGGTCCAGAAACTATTTATTGCAATTATTTTGTAATATATGACATGTTTTGTTTAAAACACTGATGAAGTCTCATTTCATTCGATTGTTTATTTACAACACGCTGTGTTATTTGTATCAAATTTCCGATAACACTCACTAGTACATGAGAAATTTTTAAAAAGTGTATGGCCCCCCCCCCCCCTTTTTCGTTCCTTAGTTACACGGCTCTGTGGTTATAGAATTGTAATCAAAACGTTCATGTCGTCGCTATGTTAAAAATAAGTGACCGACCCACGTAAAGCATATAAGTTTATTTGGTCAGCGTAATGAATCTTGTTTGCCAAATTAGGTAGTAACAGGTTTATTGTTTTTCGACATTTGACACAATATGTTTTCTTGTTGTAGCGGTACATTACAATATCGCAGACACAAGAGACAATGTACCAGCATGTTTAATACTTGTAGGTGATACGTTCAACACATCAACTTTGGTTGGAATTGGCCAAAAAACAGTATGCTACATGCTGTATACCAAATTAACCTAAAATATTTATATAGTCACCAAGTCAAAATTAAATTTCTTACACATTTAAATTACATATGTTATCATGTCATACGTAGTATTAAATACAGTATACAAAGATTGCTTGAAATTGGTCACACCGTTTCATAGATACAGAATAGTTATCAAAATATCTATATTGCCACCAATTAAAACTAAATGCCTGAACCAATTAATTAATATCAGCATACTTCTTGTTTGTCAACTTTGGTTGGAATGGGTAGGTTGTTTTCCGTGTTACGATACAATAACTTAATTTTTTCATGGGTGCGCTGTATTACAAAATGATGAATGAAAATGATTATTTATTGGCATATTTACAGTAATGCCTTTAGTCCATACTTTCTTCATATCAAATGTAGTCGAATTATATGTATACATATCAAATTTAAAAACAAATATTTGTATGACGCCGTTGTGAAACTACAGTAAGTGCCACATTAATCTTAGTTGTATATGGCACCCTTACCTACTATAGGCCTGAAAGGTACTAGTTGCATGCAAAATGTGGCAGGAATCTATTGTGAAATTTCCGAGATATGATGTTAAAACCTTATTGTTGTCACGATAGTGAACCAATAAGATCGTACCTTCCTAGATTAAAGACGTATAAGATTAACTGTGAAAATACAAGATTTGGTTTTACCTAGTAAAATAATTCCCCATATATGAAATGGCGCCCCTGCAGTATTAAAATAACAACCCTTTTGAAATCAAGCAAACGGCTTTGCAGAACATTGTAAAAATCAGATGTCCTTACTAATTTCAATATGTGCACCGAATTTGGTGAAATATGTTTCACAGGATCAAATGTTATTATGAGGGGACATGCAGTACATCACAGACAGACATTTGAATGATTATATAAGCTCATTTTTCCAAGAAAAGTAGCTTAACATTGAATGGAAGTGAAAGTGAATTGAATGTTTCAAGTTAATCAAGAAATTATGAAGGGATTATTATTTATTTCGAATTATTAAACAACTGTTATCAGCAACATTAATTTTCAAAATAAACTGTTTACGATCGCAAATAAATGTCTCATAAGAAAATAAATAAATAAACAGTTTAAATATTATAAGCTGTGTATAAAGTTTCCTTTTTTCTCCTTCCATTTTGTTGTTGTTGTTAATGTTTAAATGGATTCAGAAAGTGTTTGGTACAACTAGCGGCGTACCTTGGTAGGTTCCCCTGGAATTTATCGTGGTTTCACAGAATTCTTTATGGATGTCATTATTTTCGTTTTTCCTTAAATAATATAGCTTTACGATGTGTACTTAAGATTATGTTGGTTCAGCGATGCAATGAGGTAGGCTACCGTTTAAACAAAAACGTTCAGTTTGACTCCATGCTACATACACTAACGCAGAAGAAAACAATGAGAATAATACGTCTGGCGGACGAACGTTTGCTTCCACCTGACATTTAATTTAGGTTACGCCACATACAAAAACCTCTACTGGAATCACGCTGCTAAATGTTTTGTTGCCTTCTCTAAAACATATGCAGTAGTGAGTCATTTTCTTGCTTGGCATGCAGTACAACAAATACTAACTGATCTCTGGGGTGGGGATACTTTATTATGCAATCATGTTCCAATCGTATTTTTGCTTCTATTCACGATGAATTTACGCGTCATACTTTATGATTGTTTAGTTTTGTGTGGAGTGTACGACGTCAGGAATGCGATTCCCTAACGTAAATCATGCAGGCTACGTCATGATTACGGACATTACACGCAGCGACGTGTGCAGAGCCCAAAGGAGGTACCAGTGCATATACAGCCGTTAGATAGCGCAGGCTAAGTTGGCCAGGCTGTTGAAGCAGCCTGCTTGTCTACGTGGATCCGTCGCAGATAAAAGTGCCACTGCAGCTGAACTGACGTCATAAACGTGGTTATCGTACGCGACGATAGAAGGGAAGAGTGTAGAGAAAGCGAGAACCTCGCAGGGTTGCCAGGTGTACAAATCAGTACGAGTCAATGTTCAGGAACTTAATGACAACCCATTACTTCACGCTGCGAGGCATGTGGCGAGTGGCAAGGCGTTTTGCTTGCCCCTGACCATGCGGAAAAAAGGATCATGTTAATATCTGTCATAACCACGGCGAAAATACATTGAAATTGATGTGGCTCGATTTTGCGTCGTACAGAAATCGGGAAATCTGTTCAAGTATTTGTTTTTTTTTTATTGCAAGCATGCCGACATACGTACATTTTCTGCTAAAGGCTGTTCGCGGTAAAATGAGCACTTTTGGGGCACTGATTACTTTTATCTTTCAGCCATTTTGTATTATTTAACCACCTTTTTAATTAAATATGGCCAGGTAAGTAATAACCACAGTGTAAATATTATACTGCACTCTAGAGTTGATGCATAAGGCTAAAGTAATATATATTTATTGACTATTACTCCAAATGAAAGAGCTTTCAAAATTGCTCAATTTACCATAGATGGCTTATAAGATGCAGGCATTCACGGCATAGACAGATACACGCCAACTTACAAAAGAAAGGCTCTAGGCAAGGAGGTTTGTGCAGTTAAACTGAATGTGTTCTATACATGTGCGTGTGATGTGGGAGGTAGAAAAGACATACAATGCCGATGAATGATTTTCAAACACCACGCTGTTCTGTATCTTACTTCAAACATTTTGAAGGAAAGGTTTGCTAACAAAAATCAAAGTGAATAAAACAAGGTGTAAATTGTAGGTTTGAGAAACACGTTGAGTACATACATACATACATACATACGAAAACATAAAATAACATATTAGGAAAAATAATTAAACCCCAAAGAATTCACACGATCAGTCAGAGATCTTTTACCAGTCCATGCGCTATTACAAGAGACCTACGAAATACATTCAAAGTCACTGTAACCAATGACAGCAAGAAGAGTATTCAGCAATAGTGACTATAATGCAAGAACACCGCAGAAGTAATCGTACATAGGCAAATGTAATTATAAGAAGAGACTTAACTTCGCGAAGGTATATTTACAGAACGATTACTGGACAGACGTAATATTTCCAGATGAGAGTAAATTCAAGATTTTCGATCATGAGTGTGGAGAAAATCGAATAAAGAGATAAATCCCCAAAATTCTCGTCCTACCATCAAGCATGGTGGGGGTTCAGTTATGGTGTGACGGCGCATGAGTGGATGTGGTGTAGATGAACAGATGTTTATATATTGACTATTGGATCAATAAAACTATATTGACCAGTTTAAATATAATTTACGACCTAATGCCATACAACTTGATGTAGTAATGCACATTTTACCAGGATAATGGCACTAAGCGTAAATCCTGTGTAACACGAATATGGCTGCTGTATAATAGTCCTCGTGTAATAGAAACTGCACCCCAATCCTCAAACTTAAATTCAATAGGACATATTTGGGCATACTTAGACATAAAGCTACAAAAATATCATATTTCAAGCACGCGGCGGGACTTGAAGGAGAAAAACCTTCATGAGTGGAACAATATCCCTCCTAGTGTCATACAAACGGTAGTAAAGTCAATGCCAGCGTGTTTGAGAAGCGTTCTGAAGCAAAAGGGAGGGCATGCTAAATATTAAATGGAGAATTTATTTTGTTTATGTTGATGTACGAAAACATTTGTTCTTCGTACGAAGGAGTATGAACATTTCTGATTTGGAAAACGTGCATTTATTTACATTTGTGTAATATATTTCTTTGTTTCTTTTATAAGGAATGTTGTTTATTTGTTGTATTTGATGAAATGGAATACAAAATACAGCTGGACGCATACGTGTGTGTCAACTTAATTGCTTATTGTACAGAAGTCGTTAAAGGAACAGGATGTATTAATATTTGTGATCGTCACTGTATATACATATTATGGACTGTTCTATTTAAAAATGCTTTCCGTGGTATTCTTCAAACACAAGAATGATTTAGTTACATTCGCAATTTGACCTTACTTTAATTCTTATGCAATCTGAACAACTTTTAAGCCAGTAGAGACTACAGACATCATACTTAATAGACACAGATCTGCCTATCACTGACATCTAGAATGTTTTCAGTCTGAAAACAAAAACCACTTAAACGTCGCGCATATGCGGTCACGGCAGAAGTATAAGGACAGTAGTAGGTAGCAATTAGTGACATTCGTAGATAAGCTTAGCCTAGAGGCAGAAAATAGGTAATCAGCCACATTTAATGTTACTTAGTGAGGTACAATATGACACACAAAACCAACAAAATAAACTACGGTATCACTGCATAAGACTTCATCATCTGTCTCCAGTTCTTATAAATGTTGGACATACATCAGCAATGTATGTCCAACTTGGTCTTGCCTTGCGAACCATTCTTGAACCCTCTGAAAAGTGTGTATCGGAGAATGGTCCTGCTGGAAGCGCAGCACCCCATCGGGATACAAAAGTCGCACCGAAGGAATCATAATGTTCTCTAGAATATGTAAATACTGCCCGGCATTGAGGCTGCGTGTATTCGGACCTCAATCGTCGATTCTGTGCAACACGCCTATCCCGCGTTCACTCATCCATCCCCAACACGCAACGGATGCATGACCATAGCGCGAGCACTCGGCCACATATTCCGGATTGTGCCGGGTACAACAAGGTCTGAAGACATGCATTGACCCATCATTAGCCGAGGAAAACACACACTCGTCGAAGAATACAACATCTGACCAGTCACGGTCAATGTTGTCCTCGGCAAACGCGAGTCGATAGATCCTGTGCTCATCGGTGAGCCTTTGCTTCCTTGAAGCACGCTGGTATTTCAGTCCCGCCTCCGTCAAGCGCCTAAGCACGGTACTCAAGCTGCCAGGAAAGTGCATGGCACGTATTAGCTGAATGGCGCTCCTGAAAGGAGTCAACTTCGCCTGGGTGATCAGACTATTGTCCTCGGCTGCAGTCGACACCCTCCATGAACCCGTTCCTCCTCGACGTGTCACGTCACCCATGTCCCGGAACTGTCGTACCCATCGACTCGCAGTGATCTCTGGAACACCGTAACGTCGGCCTGCTTCAGCGGCGGAAAAACCTGCCGCCTCAACAAGGCCTATGACTCTCTCCCTAACCGACTGGCTGTGGTGAGACATCGCTGCAGAATGACGTTTCACTTCCTTGAACCGCCTGGCTCTGGCGAGACATCACTACACGATGACGTGTATTAAAACGGTTGTATATGCCTGTGACGTAGAAGGTACGCATGCCCAGAGTCTAATGAAGACCAAAGATGTGCGAAATGTGTATGTTGTCAGATGATATCTGTTTAAAAAGGGAGACCATAAGGCATGTCCGAAACTGCAGTAAGGTCCTCAACTGATCACGTGACGAAGTTCAAGGATACAAATGCATGGGCAATCAGGACCTAACTCTGTGACTTTGAAGGGGCACGCTAAATGCCCAAACTGCATGTCAAATCATCTGATGCTTTTTACTTTTGTTACCCATCGCATGACCATGCAAACACAGAGGTGTATAATGACACGAATATGAACAGTAAAACACAGATATGTTATTTTGTGTGAGAGAAATCCTTTTTTTTTTGTCAATACATTTACTTTGTATTATATTTTTATTTACTATATGAGACACCAACAAGACAGCTGATAAACGTAGTATTATTTTAGGCTGTTCACGGTAAAGCGAGCACTTTTTAAGGCCCTTCTTAATATTTCATTTCATCCAATTTCCATCTTAATGCTGCTTTTTAATATAAACATTGCAATGTGACCAATAAACACAGTGTATACATACCCTGCCCTAAAAATTTAAAGCCTGAGGCTGCAATACGATATATTTATTATTGGTTTATGCCTGTTGGGAGGGTCTTAAAAAATGCTCACTTTACCATGAACAGCCTATTGCAGAGACCAAAAAATAGTAAACGAAGAAATATGTTTCCTACAGATAAAATCGACCGCCTCCTTGGCGAATGCGCATCGGGATGTGTCAGATCACAAAGTTGCCTAATATATGTATACACATTCATATTCCTCGCATTGCCTAAGTGATAAAACAACTTCGAAATACACACTTTCGTAGTCAACAATTTTACCACGGCCAGCGTTGTCACATTACTTACAATGTATCGTACATTCTGTAGGTTGTTACTTATTTCACACAAATAAAATGAATGGACATTATCAGTGAAACATAAATGTGCTGTCAGTACTGCTACGTATGCCAAGCGCAGTAAAACGAGCAGTAGGTACGCAATAAAGCTCTGAAAGAGGTTTGGATGTTAGGGGAGTTGCTGCGGAGGACCATTACATTCACTATTTGTTAGGTGAACGCACGGTAGGAAAGAAAAGAAGGTTAAAATATGTATGTGTTTGTCACAAGTATAGGTTAAACGTAGTTTGAGTTAGAAGGTGTCAAACGTAGGCTTGTACGTGCCTATATGCACCTTAATAATCTTGCAACATTTAGCTTACCATAGAAGAAACTGAGGACATCTGGATCACTGTAAATAACATGCACAGAAGCAACTTGCATACATTCTCAGCACTTCATATAAAATACAACATGTGAAATCTGAATAATTAATATATTATTGAAATGAAAAATAAATAAAATCAGACCAAATGTGTTATGCAATTCAACAAAATGTAAAATTTAGATGTGAAATATTTATTAAACTTTAAATGTGTGTAAGAAAAATCACTTTACTCAAAAATCAAATGAAACTTATGTTGAGGACCGAAATTGAAGTACCACCATCCAATATAGAGTTAAATAAATTAAGGAAATAAAAACAAATTAAAAGATAAAAATAAAATATTACTGTAGTGCTGCTGTAAAATTAACTGGCAATTGACTTGAAATTAAATTCAGAAATAAAAATTTGTTCATAACAGGAAGTAGCTTTCTTCAATTTCTAACCGTTTAAAAAACTGACTAAGCTCCTAAGTAATTAGTTGCATTTACAGTTCTCACGATCCAAACCTTTACTTGAAAATGTCAATTTAAGTTTTAATTACTTCAGAAGAATTACTCCTGACTTTCCCTCAAATAGTTAAACTCTGCTCAAATGAGATTACACTAAGTTCAATAGTTTTTAGATGTTAATGTTCCCCGGCGTTACTAGCTCATACAGGATCTCAGGACTACTGATTATACACAAGTTAAAGTTCAGAAAATGCCTAGTTCCGTAAGTTAATCTTCTTCTGAAAATACTATAAGTTCGTAGAAATAGATTACAAGTGAATTATTTCACATAGGTCTGCACCCAGAATCTCAAACTCCTTGGCGTCACCTGTATTCTGATGCGCCGCTAACGTGGCTGACATGGCGCCTGGTGTCTAGAGATCGGTGTTCTGGCGTCTCCAATAAAACTCACTAATACAATTAGCTCGACACCTGCCATCAACCCTCCTCTATAATCGGCTGTGGCAGTGACCTAATCACTACTTCTGGAACTTATTAATAACTTATTCTTAGGTTGGCGCTGGGGATTCCCTAAGATTGAAATCTCAGAGAAAAATACAATTAACCATCCATGTTGAAAGTCCCACCCAGAAGCAAGCTTTCCGACATCTCCATTCAAGACTAGCCAATCGCGGCCTATTTCCTACTAGACCTCCTTAACATAAAATAAACCAAAATTAAAAATCTTTCTAATAAGAGAACAAAGTAAATAATTAAGGTTTAAAAATCATAAAGTAATTACTGAGAACAAAAAAAACATATAAACATAATATTACCATATTTAAAATAACAATGTGTCAAAACTAAGAATACTCCATGAAAATTATCATAAAATATAGACATTAAGTGGACTGGTGGTTTACATAAATCATAAATTACATGATTTAAAAATGTTACCATTATATATGAGAAATGTGTGAAAATTAATATTCAAAATACAATAGCGTGTGAAATAAAATAAATAATACAATTCAAACACTTATATAGCTAATCTGCACGTACCAAACATAACATAAAATATATGTTCTGTCGACCTATGACCATAATTACTCTGTTTAGGATATTACGCTTCAGGCTTCCACTTTCTATATTTATTAAATTCCTATATTTTACAATGAGAGTGTATGTCGGTTTTGTGTAGAATAATTAGGAAAATGTTTTTTTAGTATTGTCAAAATCAACTCTGTTTTTGTGATGAACTGGCAGAAGAAAGACGCATAGTCCAATCTTGAGGTAATTTAGACAACATATGCTCATTCGCAGTGAACGTACAGTAGTTCCACTAGCCTTTTTAATATCGCGGTGTGTGTGATCAAGTTACTGTATTGATTTAACTGCTCTTGGCAATTATCAGTATTCAGCAGTACACAGGACGAGCTCTCGACACAATCGACATTCTCACATCATCGAGCGCTGTAGCTTCTCGATAACACTTTATCCCAATACAAACACCACGTACGAAGACAACAGCTGACCTCCATAGACTATGTATATCACAGTCGATGATATATTCACTGTAGTTAGTTGTACACC
The DNA here is from genome assembly GCA_029891345.1 of Dryococelus australis. NCBI lineage: Eukaryota > Metazoa > Arthropoda > Insecta > Phasmatodea > Phasmatidae > Dryococelus > Dryococelus australis. Next base: position 88,531,227 of record CM057007.1, on the reverse strand, counting down.
CATATACTAATAAGCGAAAAGAGCTCACCCCAAAACGATCTAATCGCGTGAACAGGCAACACAGAATGACTAACGCACAAACTGTGAGTCATCTGACTTGGCAACAGGGACTTCTGCAGCAGCATTCTGGCATCATTAAAATAAATAGGTCAAGGTCCATAGTGATTGTTAGCAGTTGCCTGAAAGTTGTTCATTTGCGACAAAACAGAAATATTCAAGTGTTAACTGGATATTTTAAAGTACCTGAGGGTAATTATCACTCTTATTATTTACTTGTCTTGAATCTGCGTTTTGTTCAGAGGCACAATGTTTGTTATACTGAATATTTTATTAGACACTATATTACTGTGTTCAGATCTGTGTTCATTATTTCTACAGTTCGCACAATATTTTATATGCAAAGTAATTTACTACACAGCGATTACTATAACTATGAAGGCATTTTTAGATATTCCTTCACATTAAACACACACGCAACAATTTTATTTCTGTTTTAGTTTTACTGACCTAAATAAATATTACGGCAACACTACCATTTTTCAACGTAATGACTATAGGAATGTAGTTTTGAAACATATTAAAAATCACGCTTTAAAGGTTTTCTAGTGTAATTATACCACGATCGCTAGGGAATGTGTGACCTTTAACAATCTTGTAGTTTTCACTCCATACGGATATCTAGTGACTATGTAGAGTCTAAATGGGCAAGCAGAAGGTTGTCAACATTACGATTGCCTCCTAGTGCTACTGTTTTGTGGAGTTTTACGATTGCAGGTTGTTCGGTGTAACTTGCGCGCTTTGGAAAATAGACAGTGCCCGTAACCGCATATAGTTTAACATGTGCACCGGCTGAGGTACTGCTGTAATGCTAGCCGCGACTCACGTAAACGGGTTCTTTGTTTCGCCATCGCATTATAATAATCATGTTCGAAACCAATGGCCAATGAAAATCGATTCCTATAATTTGTGCAGGCCTACCACTGAACAGGAAGTGGCAGCGTAGAAACGCGTTAATTTTGCAAATAACAGTGTTGCTTGATAAACATACTTACTCAATATCATGATAAACATACATATGTATACAAGTCACTTGACCTATAGTAACACCAATGTTGCATGAGGCAATAGGTGGAAAGGGCTTTCAACATTGTACTACGTTAATCGTGGGCAGTGTATAAATGGTGATACTGTAGCTCCTAAAGAATAGTTTTCCTGGACCGTAGTCGCAGCATTGTAAAAATATAATTGTTTCGAAAGTAAAAAGACAAAACGTCAAGGCAGTAGCCAACTAAATTCTCAATTTGTCACTACGTAGTGAATTCGCTAAATTCTATGAAGATACGTTCAGTGACCACTACTTAAAATTGTATTTATTTCGTGATGTTAATATAGTTTTACAAATGATAATTTCATCACGTAAATAATAATAAAATTATAGCAACATTCATAATTTCACTTAATGCGTTTAAAGGTTCGTAACTAAATTTCAAAACTTTTTACAGTACCACTGTAATTATGTTCTAAACAGATAGGAGGACGCTGCCTTGATTGTGGTTTTATGTGCTAAGTATGTTACACTGTGGCACCGGTTAAAAAGGTGCAGTTTAGTTATTCCTGAAATCAACCCAATGCATAAGTATTATAAAATTAAACCCAGTAAATCAATTCCATAAAGTAAGTAATACATTAAAAATGACTACTTAATAGTATCTTATTATGATGAGTAATTTCTCTGTTGCATTAAAAGGTCGTTAATATTTATTAGCATCCAATTTTAAAACAAGTCTTTAAATTGATATTGGAATACACAACCATATTCATACAATACTTTCCTGTGCAGTGTATTCGGTCCTACGTATCATTCTAACTACTCGTTCTTAACATGAAATTCAAACTGCATTCCAAATACTCCTGTTCATGAAACATGTCTTCCCATAATACATCATTTGTATATATTGTGGAGTCTATTGTGGAGTTATGTTGATTGTCTTCCGTAATGCGTTTCAGTTATGGCTACAAATGTTCTATCATATTATTCATATCTGGTGACCAAGGAGGTCAACGCAAATATTACATACCTTGTTGGTTCCGAAACCATCTCTAAACTGGTTTTCTTCTATGGAATACAATTTTCTATATCTGCGACTGTATTACTCTAATATGCTATAACATTAAAGGGCTCGATGCTTTAAAACACTGCTGGCCACTAAACTTGCAATACCATGAAGATCATGATACATCACAGCCGGATATATTGGACAAGAATAGCCATCGTACACGGGTGGCATGTTTATACTTGCAGCACGATACTACGTATGGATTGTAGGAAATCAGTACTTTGTGCCCCATTTCCCACCCCTCTCAGACAGAATTAACAGTCGCTACACCCACGTGGCTTCGATGTGTGCCCTAAGTTCATCCGATGTAGGGGCGGGAATCCTGTCACAACCCAGTCATCGTTTGACCATGGACCACACGTTTTCGATTAACATGAGATCCGGTGAACACGCAGGCCAGGAAAGCAGTGTTATATGTTGGTCATCCAGCAGCCGTAGGACGATGTGTGCCACATGAGATCGCGCATTGTCCTATTCGCACATGTCCCCAAGTTGGTCCTGGGGTAAAGGGACGACAACAGGTTCCAACACCTCCGCAATGTAACGGTTGCTGGTCAGCGTACCAGCGATGTGGACTAGGCACGAGCGGAACTGGAATACTATGTCACCCTATGTCATTATTCCAGGTGCCAGGTAGGTATGACTATGCATTATGTAGGACTCGATTAGACATGCACCACGGTGATACGAGAGCTTAATGCGACCGTAGTAATGCTACAGGTAGAAACGGAACTCGCTGGTGAAGACTACGGCAAGTTATTCTTCAGTCCATGTCCTACGTTTCACGCACCATTGCAGCCGCAGGAACCTACAGTATGTGAGCATTCAGTGGCAGCCGCAGTAATGTGAGCCTGGACATGAGGCGTCGATGGTCTAGACGGCGACAACTGTGCTTGAGAACACAGATTGATGTACCAGACACCTGACATCCCGAGTGAGAGTGCTTGATGTGACTGTATGGTCTGTAATCGTTATGGGTTCCAGATGTCTGCCCTGGCGTTTGTTGGTGTGACAGGGCCGTTATGGTTTCCTGCACATCACTCAGCCCGTCCCTCCTCGACCACTGATCTCATATCTGCTTCGCTGTAGCTACACCTCTTCCAATCCGAGAACCAATATCGTATTAGGATAATCCACAATCTTGATAGCTTAATATTCTTCCGCAGTCAAAAGCGGAAACATATTTGTGAGGTCACCGTGTTCTCCGAACCTACATACTGATCCGTTTGTGAACACAAACAGCAGCGAAACTTACAGCCACTACATCCCAGTTGCTCTTCGACCACCACTTGTATACTGCTTCACAGCGTGGTGCCACTCGGCGAACAACTAATTACGCCATTGTTCTACCCTATGCTACGCAGTCTCCCAATGTCGGGTCAATACGTTGCGTCCTTCGTGATGAATTTCGAAAGGCCAGCAGTGTACTAAGCGTTATGTGTACGTATTTATTACCTTTGTAGTATTCCAGTAAGTAGATCTATTTGGGTAAGCCTGCACAAGGGGCAAGGGGATCGGATCATCAGAGATGTTCATGCTCTGCTATTCTGGTCGCCTGGCTACCAATTTAGATGTAGCTGACCTTGACGAATAACCTTGACCAAGACCTTTGACCTCGACCCCGGTTAACATCGAATTTGAAAACCCAGAAATTACAGAATATTTCAAAAACATCTAAAACAATATAAATCTTTTTTTTTTTAATCCAAAATATACAAAAACTTGTAAAATATTACTTCTACCTTTATTTACTTAAGAATTATTACAAACATTACTTCAAAACTATTAAAACACATTTCCGGAAGTCCACAAGCACAACGCTCAGCAGACGACTGATTCCCTCCACCCCCACTCACCATGCAAGGTGGCGCAGTAGTAACTCACTGGACTCGCATTTGGGAGGGCCCGGCTTCGATTCCTGGCCCGGCCATCCTGATTTTGGTTTTCCATGGTTTACCGAAATCACTCCAGGCGAATTCTGGAATGGTTCCGTAACAAATCTCATGGCCGACTCATTCCTCAATCCTTCCTGTGCAAATTTGCTCAGTCTCTAATGACCTCGCTGTCGACGATACGTTAATCCAACTACCTACCTACCGCCCCCAGACTCCTCACCTATACCCATTCTGTCGTATGCGGTCATCTTGGTTTTTCGTTTGTCTTTGTTTATAGATTGCTGAAGGCTGCCATCTTGGATTTTTATCTGTATTTTGTTTATACATTGCTGGAGGCCACCATGTTGGATTTTATATGTTTAAAATTACATCACCTATGCGGTGCTAGTGCATAAATTATCGCTTTAGCCACCAGGTGGCGGCCATAATTAATTATGTTTTAATGTATAGGTGGTGCTGATAGCGCCCTCCGTATTGGATTCTATTTTCAATGTTTAGATAGTGCTATGTTCTCGGTTATGCCACCAGGTGAGCGATGTCACAGATTCCCTCCACCCCCACCCACATTTTTCATTGGCAAATTACTTAGCTTCATTCAACCCCCGCCACCACCACCCTTGGTTCTCACTGGCTAATTAATCGTATGTTTCCGGAAACCTTTGTTCCGATCAATCAGCAATCATTCAGCGCGGACTATTGTTTTCCCCTAAAAAAAAAAAACTCTTATTCCATATGAAAACATTCCCAGCATATTAAAGATGTCCCTAATCAGATAGTATTCTGTGTATGTGATTGGAATATGCCAAGAGCCGGCGATTCACAATCCGTGCCCCATCGGAACGAACGTCCTTGACCTTAACATACAGTGCTGCTGAGCGCCGTTTCGACAGCTCGTCGATATGTATGCCACAAGACGTCATGCGTGCCAAAATCAAAGTCATTTTTGTGCTCCGTGCAACTCAGAAGCCCTACGACTATGGAGTTATGAAAATCCATGGTACATTTAACAAATATTATGTTTTTAATACCATCCTTGACTCAGAGATAAAACTCGTTTAAAAATAGCAATTCCTTGTATTGTATTCGCTATGCAGAAGAAGAATATTGTGTGATGTGTGCATAAATAAATGTGTTTTGTTTTAAAACTAAATGTTTTGTATCTTGAGTTATGTACTGCTCACGAAAGGTTACAAAACACTGTTGGTAAAGGAAAAACATATATTTGATATATTTAGTATATCAGTTTTATTATAATATAAGAAATTAAATAATTTTCAATAAGACTCTAGCCATCATGTGAGTGTATATATATATATATATATATATATATATATATATATATATATATTGTGTGTGTGTGTGTGTGTGTGTGTGTATGTGTGTGTATGAACTTAATTATTTATGAATTTAACAGATAGAAATTAAAGATTAGGGTTAAAAAAATACTTTGCAAATAGAAGCTGTCTCGAATATTATCTTTATATCTGGCATGTAGCAGCGGCAGATGTGTCGGCAGGAGTCAGTCAGCAAGCACCAATCTTTCCAGCAATCCTTCGCATGTGGAGCGATTGTGGAGTATGTGGTACAGTTGTGGAGCTTACGAAGCGATTGTGGAAAATTTGGAGCACGTAAATCATGTATAGCGTTTGTGGAGCATGTGGTGCTGATTATGGTGTGTGTGGGTCACAAGTTAAAATAAAGTTCCCTTGTTTTAAAGTAAAGTTATGTAGTCTTCTTCCAGAGCTAAAATTCGTATTCTTTATTTAGTAATATCGCTTTGAAATATATATACATGTATACTTATATATATACACACGTATATATACATAAATATAAACATGTATATACATATATAGGTCCCACAGTATAGTTAATAGCTTACTAAGTAAATTGTTTTTGCAGTTTGCAATAAAATTGCCTAGCACCATAGCGGGCATCCAACAACCTTCGCCATTTGTTGAAAAAATATTTTGCACTTTGTTTTCAACCAGGCAACACACACAATCAGTATCGGAGGAAGGAATCGAACATGACCTACGTTAAGTAACCATCTAAGTGTATTCCTGGAGTGATTTCAAGAAACCATGAAAAAAACTCAAATCAGGATGTATGGACTGAGAACTGAACCTGGGTCCTCCCGAATGCACATACGGTGTTTTATCATGGCAGCATCTTGTTACATTTCATAGAATCAGGAATGTTACCCCATAGATGCTGGGTCATACAATACATATGTATGCATTCCACCACACAAACATTTATGTGGATGTCATTTCTGGTCTCACTGCCATCGAATTCTGATACTGAAACATTGGATACCTACATGTGTAAACCGAAAAATTCAGCATGAACTGCTCAACATTATCAAACTTCCCTCAATTGCAGAAATACAGCTAGCAGCTGGTAAGCCGTCGCAGGTCTGGGATATGGGCCATCTTTCACAGAAACCAATAACAGAATAAAAATGCTGTGAGCTTGAAAAAATATGACCTTTTTGTCTCGATGCACCAATTTCTTCACTACGGACTATGTGGAAAAGCATTCGCCTGCTTTGATGTTTTTTTAAACAGATATTTCTCTTTAGGAGTTTTCATAAGGCTGATGATCTCTACTGGTGTTACATCAAGGCCCATTTTTGGCAACAAGCTGTATGTTAAGCGTTGCTGGCAATATGGTGATGACAATGAGTTAATGAGCTGGTGAAACATATTTTTCCTCCCATTCTTCGAATTTAACACTTACAACTTTTTTCCTTGCGAAAAATGGTGTATCTGGCAATGACTCATGATATCAAAGTACTCTTGGTGGATAGAGAAACTATATCTTTTTCAAACTTATGGGCATATTAAGGCATGCAAAACTGTGCTGCTGAAGTAGGATAAGCATGGTGTAATTTTCCCTTAGCATGTTTATTGGTCATAGATACTGTAAAATGCATTATTAGGGTTGTTAATATTTATGGTGAACAGTTCTGTTGAAGTTTGATGCCAATGTTATGAATTTGGCAACTATATCTTATGTGGTTCGGATATTACATCCACCTATGATTATAAGTAGATTATATGGTATACTTGACCCTGCGAACCTCCTTGTAGTCATGGGTGATGTCTAGGTTATGAATTTATCAACTAAATCTTATGTTGTTCGGAAATTACTGTCAACTATGCTTATAAGTAGACATGGGGTATACCTGGCCCTGCGACCCTTCTCACCGTCGGCCTATATTATGAAGTTGACAATTATAACTTATGGGGTTCGAAAATTACAGTCGACAATTTTTATATGTTAGATCTGGTGAGTGTGTAAGCTGATGCTGGTATTTGGTACCACATTAAGGTGCTAGGTCGACTGGTTTTCTTTTCGCTGGCTGCTTGAATGACTCACAAAAGCTTTGTGTGGAGCTCATGTAAGGTAATTCCACTAAAATATTTTGGGACAAGCTATGTTGCACAACACTGTCGCTTAACACGCCTTTACAACTGGTTTTCTTTATGCTGGCTGCTTGCATGACACCCAAATGTTTAGTGTGGAGCTCATGTGAGGTAATTCCGCTAACATATTTCGGGACAAGCTATGTTGCACAACACTGTAGCTCAGCTCACCTTTATGATTGGTTGTTTATTCCCCTAAGAGTTACTTGTTTGTTCAAGAGACACGGACTTCCAGTGAGGAGTTTATGTGAGATATTCTGTTTTTTCATTAACTTAATAAATCGCAGGATGAGTTTCTTCGTCCAATTAAATGTGTTATATTCACTTGAAGAAACTGATGTCAGAATGATGCTCCAATAGAAGCTAAAGAGATTCTTGGTGCAGTTTAAATGCTGAACGATTGGAGATATAGTTATGCGATGCTGGTTGCCTAAGAGCCAAGGTGATACATTTGCCGAAGGGGACTTTAACTTTTTCTGTCGCTCATTTATTCTGATGGGAAGGTACAAGGTAATGTAAATAAAACTGAGCTTTTCGTATTCGGTGACAAAGAGTCTATTCAAGTTTTTGTAACTAATACGCGATGGATGATTCACAATTGCATTCAGCGTATGTGTAAACTGAGAAGGAATATACATTATTGTTGTGTTTGCTTTAATTTCAGTTTTTTCACTTTTCCCTGACTCATTGTTAGGGATTAAATTTCTTTTTCTCATCTACCTGTCTTGTACAGGAAATAAATCAAAAGCATCAAGTCCACTTCCGATGAGTAGGGAGTGCTCGAGTCATTTAGAAACTTGGTAAGAGCATTTTCCACATAGTTGTATATTTTTTTGCGTTATACCAATGCAAAAATTTTTGGCTTTGGTCGATTTGTAGATTATTATTCTTTTTTCCTCCCATGGTGATGGAACTTCCATCACTAAAGTACAAGATTTGTGCAGTGTAGTGGTTCAGTTTATCCGCTCGCCTATAAGCCGAACGGATCATGGACATTTTAAAGGGTTTTTGGTATGAAGGATTGAGACATTTTAGTTCGCTCACCAACATGTTCCAAACAGTGAAACAGTGGTGCAGTATGCTCGAGTTTTTGGCAAGTACCCAAAAATGAAATATGAAATTAAATCTTGGAAATCTGTCAAAGTACTGCCATTTTTCATTAAATTCATGTACTTTAAATGGGACCTGATGCAACGTTCCCGTCCTCTTTTGTGAGTCTTCAAATAAATAAATGGATTCGAATTGATCAACATTCTTATCATGCAATGATTGCAAAGGAATACATTTTTATCAGTGGACGAACAATGTATTCAGGTAGACTATCATAGAGTTTAAAGAGTTTAAAGAGTTTTTTTTCACTGCACGAAATGTTTCTCTGGCCAAATGTAACCTAGTATAGATGGAGATTAATAAAATTGGCATGTTTTCGATTGATATCAGTAATTTTATCGTAATCTACGAAATAGGCACATTTATTCAGTTCTTCGTTCATCGAAAAGGTCGTGTCTATTGTTAAATTTTTTGTTTTTTATTTTTGTTGATTGCGATACACTTGTTTACCTGATTCGAATTGGTAATTGCTGATGAATGTACGTGTCTATGTACAAATGACACATGAACCTGTGAAACATGTTAAAATTATTCATCAGTTGTTGTATAGTTTATTTTAATGTGGGTTCCCATCAATAGAGATAAAATGTAGTCATTACCCTCGTCGTCATAATCTGAATCGACACTGTCGCCATCACAGATATTAGGTTTGTTTGAAACATCGCAGTTTAAAAATTGATTTAAAAAATCAAACTTCCTTTTATACCGGTCATGGGTTTCCATTTGGAGCAGCATTTCCTTGATAGCAATATATATTTTTTGCATTTACACTTGTTACAAAACTACAAGCCTTTTTATAGCGAGAAGATGACATGATTTTAAGACTTTGAGTGTGGTGTTCATATTTTCACAGATATTTCGATATCGGGCCGATTATTTATCCTTGCATCGGTCACATTGTATTTCACTAAGAGTTTCAGGATGCACAAATCTTGCGAATCGGCTTAAAAGTCCACGTAGAGGAGATTGAATCCTGTATTTAAAATCGAATACATTAGAATTAGCAGGAACAAGTGTATGTGGTTAATTTATTTGTCCAAATGTCACCAATTTTATTGTGAATGTTGTTGAGTGATTCGTCTACGATGGCATTTTGTTGAAAATACTGCTGCTGCAACACGGACGATCCTAATTCTTGTGGATTAAATAGATTATAGGAATGATATTCCATGGCATCTTGTCGTAGATGTCGTTGGACCGTTTAGATTTTACCATTCAGCTCGAAAAGATAGTCTCGGGACAAAGACGTGTCCAGCGAATAGTGAATGGAGCTATTCAGTTAGATAAGCACGAAGTAAGTGAGAGAATTACACAATAACTGCACAGCCCACAGCCCCTTCCATATCGATGTTCAATACTAGATTCTGGTCGTTCAAATAAGGACCGATTACATATCTGCTTGTTACATACCCTTCGACGATGATGTAAGATTTGACACATCATTTTATTTTACTCGCAAAATATTTTTTTGTAATTGTCGAAAAATTGCCACAGATGCTGTTTAGAATGTTTTGCGAATCTGTGCACTAGAGACGATCCCACAAATTAGTCGCAGAGGCCTTTGGCGAATTGTATATGATTGAAATTACAGTAACAAATCATTGTAAGTTTCCACCGCATTGTTTTCTCATTTCATATTCAAACACTCTTCAGGAGTATCTTGCAAAAACTAAACAGAGTGTTGTACGTATTCAAAGTTGGTGTATCGTTGGATGCGAATGAAGCTCCATTGACAAAGTTGGCCTTTTTTATTACTAACACATAAAATTTGTATGAAATTCGAGATAATCTATAAGTTTTTTTTTCGTGTGTTAGTAATTTACTTATAATTTTATTGGTCAATATTTTCAAAGTGATAAGGTATACCAATGCTAATAAGACATGAAAAAAAAATGTTTTCTTTTCCATTTCACAACATCTTATGAGTCAAGGGATAGGAAAAAAAAGATATATTGGAAGAAATAATTACTCTTTATAAAAATTAATATGAAAATAGTGGTGATTCTTTTGACAAGTCTATTAATTTTGTAATTTTATGCAACACAATTAATAAAAGTATACAAAATATAGATGATGTAAAAAAAAGGTCAATTTGTTACAGACTTCGCAACAAATGCTTGAAAATTTTAATAATTTGTAAACATTTGAATAATTTCGGAATAAGGCAGACAAACTCGTTTTAATTAAACTACATAGCTGCAAATTATCGCATTAATTTCATAAATTCGCTTGTAAATGGTAACTGTGAAAAACTGGGAAAAAAATTATGTGAAAAAACAATGGTAATTTTAAATACATTACCTGGCTTCGGGGAAGCTATTAATATTTTATTATCCGCACCCTTCTCCCAACAATCATAAGTGGGATCTTTAGATCAAGCTATAAATATGATGCATAGCAGGCAAATTAATGTGGAGTCTCCTTGGTATGGCACGAGTAAATTTTGGCTCACAAAGGAAAATGTGTTTGATGAGAAACACATTGGTTTGATGAACAAATACAAAGAGCTCAAACATGAGAACCAAGAAGGCAAATAACTGAAAAAATGAGGGAAAATACACAAGACAGTTGTTTAGCAAAACATTTCTTTTTTTTTATGATGGAGGATTCCTTGTCTGCATTTGCATTTACAGAAATTGATTTTTTTTTCACTTTCGACAGTCATTGGGACAATCTTGGCAGCTACATGAGGAACGAACCTTTGGAATTGGATCGCGAAAATCTCGTTTATTCTTTCGACCAATTTTTGTTTTTGATCACTATCCAGGCAATTTTCTAAATTTCATAATGTTTGTTCAATTTTCTTTGGCAATAAATCATTTGAGTGTAGGTAGTGCCAATATTTCAATTTCAATTGCATATAAAAGTTTAGCATTTTTGCACTTGGTTCGGTCCACAGGCAAACAAATAAATGCAGGTCGGCAAAGTTGACAAACAGCTTTTCTTTGGTAATTATAAGACCTTTCTTGACTTTCTTGAAAATGCCGAGCTCTCTTGCAGGCCATGACAGCCAATACCCCCGCTGTCACCGCTCCCATAGCTCTATATTTTCGATTTCCAAAGCGGAAAATTGATTAGGAGGGTGTGTGTGTTTGGAGTAATACCAGTCTTTGAAACCATGTTTTATATCCAAAATTTTCATAGTTTTCGAAATCTTCAACTCCTATGTAAAACCGAGGTCCAAAACATACCACTAGACTATAATATGTATCTTTTGTGATTTTAACCATTATATAATAAAACAAGTTGTTTATATTCCACATTATATTATGTGTTTACAATGTTGAAAACATATTGCTTGGTTTACTAATTAGATGCAGGCCCATAATTCTCTGTGATAATTGGAATCCAAAGCCAATCTGGTAGATTTGATTGTGACTCTGGTGCAGTCTGATGAGTTGTTGAAAGTGAGAGTGAGTGAGAACTATATCCTTGTATATGAGCTATTCAACCCAAATCTGAAAAAAAAATACAGCAGTTTTATTCCCTTTTATATGCAAGACGAATTTTGAATACAAATTACATAGCTATTGATAAGTTTGTCTAGTTCTGCAAGACTTTACCAGAATTCTCTACAATCAATCATTCATTCACTCCCTCCCAATTCCAAAAACCAATCAGATTGCACCATTCCTTTCCCCACTCCCACTCTCAACAACCAATCAGAGTACACAATTTCCCCTCCCCTCCTTCCACTCCTTTTAGTTTGCCTATATGGATACAAAATCTGGAAAAAAGACGTCAGTTGAGGATGAGAGCTGTATAGAGAAACACCAATTTTCCTCCACAAAGAATAAAAGGAAAAGAGTAAGTATAAAAAGGTAAGTTGTATAATAAATATACCTTATATATTATAAGATATATTTATTATTATACTTGCTCCTTTCCTTCTGCTCTGGAAGAGGAGAGATGGGTATTCATTCAGCTGAACTGAAACAGTGTAATCTGATTGGTTGTTGAAAGTGGGAATGGGGGAAGGAATGCTGTAATCACATAGGTCCAGTTCTACATGGGTGTGTTGTAATTACATCGGTACCATTCCAAGAAAACTTGCAGGTGTGCGTTGTAATCACATCGCTGCCATTCCGAAAGAACTTGCAGGTGTGTATTGCAAGCGAAATTTCTCCCCACTCCAACTTTCAACAACCAATCAGAGTATGCTGTTTTATTTCCCCTCCCTTTCCCTCCTTCCGGTTTGGCTTATATGGCAGCGAAATCTGGAAAAAAGACTTCAGTTGAGGACAAGAGCTGTACAAAGAACCATCTCTGCCCCAGAACAGAAGAGGAATAAGGTAAGAACAAAAAGGTAAGTTAATTAATAAATATAACTTACAAAAAAATATATAAAATATTAATATTTTGTAAGGTATATTTATTATTATACTTGCTACTTTCTTTATGCTCTGGAACAGGAGAGATGGTTCTACATTCTGCTCTTGTTGTCGACTGAGGTCTTTTTCCCAGATTTCGCCGCCATATAGGCCAAACCAGAAAGAGGGGAAGGGAGGGGAATGAAACTGTTTACTCTGATTGGTTGTTGAATTAGGTGGTTGGGGGGGAGGTTGTAATGTAAAATGAGCAAGCAATAAATTTCAATTATGGACAGGTCTGTTCAGTTCTGAAAACAATTTGCCAGCATGTGTTGCCATAATCTTCCCCCTTTTTTATTCAAAAACCAATCAGATCACACCATTCTATTTCCCCTCCCTTCCACTCACTTGTGTTATGAAATTACTCTTGTTCATTGACTTGGGTTACAGAATTACTTTCGTTCATAGTCTTGGGTTATGATGTCACACTCATTCATCGACTTGGGTTATGATGTCACACTCCTTCGTCGACTTGGGTTATGATGTCACACTCATTCATCGACTTGGGTTATGATGTCACACTCGTTTGTTGACTTGGGTTATGGCATCATCGATTTAATGTAATTTAGGCCACTTTTATGTCATTTTAGGCCACTTTGTCCCTTTAGGCCACTTTTATGTCGTTTTAGGTCATCTTCATATCGTTTAGGCTACAATCACATTAAACTGATACTGACATCAGTTTTGCACCTAATAATAATAATAATATTAACAATGTTTAAAAGTATTTATTTTTTTATGTTTTATTACAAAATATTTCCAATTGAATGTATACTTATCAAATCAATTCCGAAACTGGTTAATGAATTTTTTTACAGTAACATGTCTGTGGAGTGTATTTTTCTTCGCCCATGATTGTCATCATAGCAATCTTGGAAGCTACATGTGGAACAAATCTTTGGAATTTGGACATGAAAATATAGTTCATGGCTTCGGCAAGTTTTTCTTTTTCTATCACTATCCAAGTAATTTTCTATCACATATGGCTTTTTTTTCGACAATGCATTCTTTGATTGTAGATAATGATGACAATACAATTGTAGTTGCAAATAAAAATTTTGCATTTTGGTTATGGTTTTTTTCAGACAGGTATTGCAGTTTCACTCTTGTGTCTCCCCAAGAACAAACCAAAAAATGCAGATCGCCGTAGTCGGTGAACTTCTTTTCTTCATCAACCACAATGCTTTTCTTGCGAATATCGAAATTTCTTACTAATGTGTGTTTGTGCAGCCACCTCTGCTCCATTTCTTAAATTGGAAATACGGATCTTTGAGCAATTGGGTATAGCCGATAATAAAAGTATTAGTATTTCAAAAGCTTTTTCATGTCCAAAATTTTCATACAGTTTTCGAAATCATCCACTCCTATGTAGGTAGAATCTTGGTCCTAAACATACCATTGCATCATAATAGGTATCCTCTGTAAGTTTAACAGTGATACAATCAAACAAAAATTAATGTATACCCGACATTTTCCTATGGGTTTGCAAGTCGAGAACTTGACAGTGAGATTTACCATCCAGTAGATCCAAAATGTCCTTCGCAACATTCTTTCGGAGTTGAAACTAAATCACAACTTTCGAAAATAACAGGTCATGTATATGGAAGAATTAACAATTGCCCGATGCTGTCTGCTTTGTTGATAGTCAATTCATTCGGCGTAATATTCCATATGCAGATATGTAGTTCTCCATGATAATCGTGATCGCACACTCTGGTGTAAAGTTGAAGTCCTTGTTTTCCAGTCAATGTACGAGGAACCATGTACCCAAAATGAACAGCGGGATACAGTAATCGAAGACCCAGAGGTAGTGCATGTCATTCTCCCAGAGCTAACATGATATCTGCGATGGTGTATAAATCACAAGCAGCTGATCCCAGAGTTGAATATTTTGAAACTATTGCTTCGGGGTGAATCTTCTCGTAAAAGAGAAGGGGACTGTTGTAAGGTAATGTTTGGATCAGTAGTTTATCCATATTGAATAACATCAGTTACTCGACTTATTATTATATATACAAATTTCTAGTATTGTTTTTTTGGTTTTTACTAATTGATTTTTCTAATTGTTTCTATTAATGGATTTTTATTTGTTTTAGTCGACCAAAATTTTCTCGTTTTTGTTAGCCAAATTATGGGCTGGATTAATAGAAACGTCGTGAATACAAGCATCGACGAAATTTATAAACTCTTTTTCTGTGATGCCAACACCATCTTCTCGATCGAGCAACAACATGCACGTGATGACCCTAACATCAAATTTCCAGCATCGACCATTGACATGATTATGCTCCGATCTTAGTTTATCCTTGATGATGTTTATGATTTTGATGCTGCTGCCCACATCGTCATACACCTTCAATTTCCGCACAAATGGCCATCTTTTTTTTGCTTCGTTTTCTCCAGTTTTGGATCTGTCGATTTGGTGCCATATGAAATACCCATCGGTAACGACTCGATTCATCAAATGGTCGACTTGCTTTTTTTTTGTTTCCATTTTTGAATGCAGTCATTTGTAAGGACGATTTGAACGTGTCTTTCACCTCCTGTATGCTATCGAAACAGTACACGCCGATACGATTGAGTTCACACAGAGCTTTGTGCCATTGTAAAACCAACGGAGCCACGGTTTCGACCAACATTCTGTTTTTGTGTGTAAAATGTTGGCAATCTTGTGTTCTCATTCCTGAGCATGTTGATGTTCCTGTTCCACATTGTTTTCGCGTTCAAGTGCGAGTAATCGTTTCTGTTCGGCCTTTCTTTCGCATTCGAGTGCCAATTGTATTTCTTGTTCAAATGTACACACCAGCCTGTCCACTTGATTAGATAAAGTTTTATTTTGTTCAAACAAATTTTTATTTGTCCTTTGACACAATTCATTTTGATGTCATTCGAAATATGCTTCGTAATCTCTACATTTCAACAACACGTTTTTTAGGAAGGTAAATATCAATCATATTTCACTTCCCTTCATGAGCATTAACAATTTTTCATAATATATAGCACTCATAACATAATACAATTTTTTTAGAAAATGTTAATTGCTAATTTCTTCATACTGGAGGTTTGGTTTTTTTTTTTTTTTTTTTAGCAATTTTGATACATCATGTTTCCTTTGGGTATAATCTCCAGAATAACCCATCCACTCTAATAGATTGTCATTAACCAAACATTTTGGTTTTGTTTTTTCCTATGTTCCAGAAAAATGTATTTCTCTTGTTTTAAATATCTAAACCTAAAGGATTTGATACTTCATTCACAGTCAATTTGATGGAACTTTTATCCACCAGGGTCTTCACATCGAGATCAACCAGTGACAATTCTATCTCGAACAATGCGAACAGTCGCGCTTTCTTCCTTATATAGGCATGTGTTGAAAAAAGTAATAAAAAATTTGATTAAGAAAACATTTTAATTTTTCATCTTAGGACTGTGACATCATGTGACGTCATAACCTAAGTTGACAAACGAGTGCCATGTCACCAGGTACAAGTGCCAGTTCCATGTGACATCATAACCTAAGTCGACGAATGAGTGTGATGTCACAACGCACTAAGGTGTCGAACGAGTGTGACATCATAACCCAAGTCGATGAATGAGTGTGATGTCACGATGCACTAAGGCATCGAACGAGTGTGATATCATAACCTAAATCGACGAACAAGTATGATGTCATAACCTAAGTCGACGAACAATTGTGATGTCATAACCTAAGTCGACGAATGAGTGTGATGTCATGCAGTCGGAGGGCTACATTATGTATGACGTCATAACCTAAGTCAATAAACAAGTGTGATGTCATGACCAAAGACAACGAACGAACAAAGGATTAATCCGAGATTAATTCTATACACGAGTATAACAATGTGATATCTAAGGTTGCAGATAAAGTGTCTACATTTCCATGAGAATTATCTTTATTTAACTTCATAATCCAAGTCGACAAACGAATGCACAACATTTAAGTGACGTTTATATTACAAAAAACAATACCAATATATTTCCTTTATTGAAAAATAAAACACAATACACAAACAATATTGCTCAATTATACATTTGTTCATTTTTACTAGCTAACTTATAAACTGGGTTTGCCAACATGTGTAGAATACACGCATTTGCAAAATATATAAATTTATCATCATCGATATCAGCACAATCATCAATATTTTGTCTAACTTGGATAACAATAACACGCAAGTATTGCCTCAAATATCAAATTCGTAATTGAAAATGTGATTTTCGTTCAATCTTAATTTCTCTTTTATAACATTGGTGATATTTACGCTGCTGCCCACATCGTCATACCCCTTTAGTTTTCTCAAAGAGGACCCCCTTATTTTTCGCTTTATCTTCGTTAGTTTGGAAATTATCCACTTGCCTACGAATGAAATACCAACCAGTTTTCACGTGATTCGCCAATTTTTTTGCATGATCGTCACCTTTATTCTTGAATGTGGTCATTTTCAATGTGGATCTTAATGCGTCACGTGCATCTTCACGATTGTCGAAACAGTACATGCCGATGCGGTTGAGCTTACATGGTACTTTTCGGCATTGCAATACTAAAGGAGCCACAGTCGCGATCAACACTGCTGGGGTCTTGACCCTGAGTCAGCACAAGCGAGCACCATGCTGCGCTCACATGGCTCCTACCAGCTGAGGCCGCACCATCATCTGAAGCCTCCGACCACCTGTTGCGCCTGAAGTCATGATGGGGCACCTAGGGGACTGTGGGGACAAGTGGTCACCAAAGTGAGGGCATTTGATGTGAACCATGTGTCCACGAGTGCTCCTGTGAGAACTTGTAACTCCACAGTCACTTACACCACCTTGCCAACACAGGGACGAGGCAAACACTCGGCCATGAGCACGACAGAATTTTCCGGCGAGAACAGAACACACCTGCCTCGCCATCGTGTACTATATGACTCAAGTGACTGCCTTGCTTTATTCACCTAAAGAGGTATCTCTTCGGAGTGAATAACACGTGGTACAACATTGTGCCCCCTATATTCCATAGTTGTTAGGTGCACCATCCATTTGAGAGAACATTGGGGCAGCTCGCATCGCGACACCTAGAATCTTTCTGTGTGATATCATGTCGGCTTGACTACTGGCCTAGGGAAAAGTACTGCGTTTTCTCGAACAAGGGGAAAGTGTAACCCAGAAAATGTAGTGTCACCTGATAGTGCTTCAAACACAATAATAAATAGTTATGAGGCAGTTTATTTCTTATTCAGCATCGAGCATGGTTATCCTCACCCCTTTTGAGGGAATGAACTCGCCCTACCCTCCAAGTTGGAACTCTTGGACTCGTCCAACAGTGAGGTTTTCTGGAATTGGGGTAGCTGATTTGCAAACCATTATTTTATTTTTAAAATTCCTTTGTTAAGTGTATCAATGTCAATATGTTCCTCTCTCTCTCTCCAGAAGACTGCCTAAACTGACCTCAGTTCTTTTTAATTAAATTCTTTGGTGAAGTGTCAAAACCATTAATGTCCTATTCTCAAAAAAATTAACATTTAATTAGGATTGGTTATGTCACCAATGTGTATGTCCGTCATGTAAATTTATTTTGTACTACTTTCCATATATTTTTGATGCCTGTTTCGGCAACCTCTAACAGAAGTCAACGCCATGGTATCAATCTAACTTCAGCACTAGTGCTAGTTGGCAGCATAGCAGTTTCGCTCTGTGCGGGCCTTCTCAGAACTCTCAAACTTGGCCGTTAGCACTTAACTACAATAGTAACTGACATCACTCAGAATGTGCGAATTATGCTACACATTTGGGCAAGGTATTTTGACGCCTTGTGATGGTTGGGTGAAGTATGAAGGGTGGTTTTGTGGTGCGGTAAAGGTTGAGGTTAGGAAGTTTGTGGAAAATAGCACTACCTGACAGGCACCAGACACCATCAGTGCTGTGTCGATGTGATTGTAGAGCTTGAGACTTTTGAAGTTCTCAGGAACTGAAGGCCAATCACCCGGATGTAAGTTTCCGTTGTTGACTTAATAATCCCTCAAGATAATAACTGCTTTGTTTACTAAACAGTGGGCCTATTAAGGGTTGATGCACACGTTTGTTACAGCTACACTTGATTACTGAGATTAATTACATTAAAAATGGCATTGACTATCGATGATTATATTTTGGCGGACTTCTAAGGATCCCATTCCCTAAATCCCCGAGGGCTCTGCTAAATAAAAACATGTGGTTCTCACCATATGCAATCTTTACTTACAGTTGTACACTACATTATCCACTGAGGAGATTCTTTGCATTTATGATTTACGCTTTCCCAGACGATGCAAGCACTGGGGAAGTACGAGGTGGTGTCTCAGGGTGGTTGAGCGAACGAGGTTCCAATAAAATAAGAAACTACTGTAGAATTAAAAATGGTTGGTAAAACATCAGATGAATGCCGCCTGGACATAAACCCACGACCACCCCTTCGAGCACTTGGAGACTACTATATACTAAATGCCTCCGCATGGTGCACGCTTCCACTTTGGCAGGTTAATGAGGCATGCAGGAACATGTTTTGTCATGCTTGCATGGAAAACTTATTTAGACATGAAACACTGGTACACTGAAGACTTAATAAATTACTCTGCTTTACCTAATAACAAAATATAACCTTTGGATAATATATGAGAATGGAATGGAGATGGCACAAGTGAGATGACAACTACCTTTGCAAATAAACATTATAACAACAAAATAACACTTGATTAATTTAGTGTTCCCTTATTTTAGGAGTTAAACAGTATGAGCTGCCGAGACCTTCGTGGGTGCCCTATTTTTAATATGTTGCACTACTTTGCACTGCACTGCATGGATCGCACTACTCCATCTTCGCACTGCAGAGAAAAATGCTGCTGAGTGCAGTTTACTGCTGTGGTGGTGGAGTGGTGGGCAGCCTGCAAATGGTCTGGCGGACACAGACATACGCACACGTCAAATTCTCCCTCCCCATGTGAGACAATTAGCAGCCATGCGCTGCTATGTACAGCAGGGACATCTCCTTGTCCCCTGCTGCCTCTGACATAAGGTGTAGGGGCTCCTTATCTGCCCTGTATGGCACTCAAATGGTGGCTACTGCTGTTTCGGGCAGTCTGTCTATTTGCGGGTCTTGGTGGTTCCGCCACACGTAACGCAGGCTCGTGGAAGCTGTGGCCACCGACATGATCGGTCGAGGCCGAGTAAAACGACCAACTCACTGCCCTCGCTACCGCCATCACTGCTGCTGCTTGCTCCTGGTCCTGATCTGGTATCGCCAGCTGTGGTACCCCAGGAGCGACCCGGGCGAGCAGCGACCTGGGGGTTATAACCACTATGCAGTGCCCCCTCGGTTGGCTGCAGTGTTCTTGCTGCTGGTCAGCTGGAATCGGCCACCCCTGCTGAAGTTGGTGCTACAGTGGTAGGAGTTGCAGCATCTGATGGTGGGGTCATCCCCAGGAGTTCTGGTGCTGGTTGCGGCACAAGTGGTCGAACAACAGTGCTGGCAGATGCCGTGCCATTGAACAACTCAGGGCTCATCAGCTGACATTCCTTCAGGACACCAATGTGCCGAGTGATGTAGGACCCTCTGCTCCCACTATTGACTCTCATGGGGGAGGTGTTGGCGCATCTTCCTCCACTGCACCTCCCCGGGACACTCGACAGTAGCATTGCCATCGAGGGTTATCGGGGTGCAGCTCTCGTTGCTTGGTGTTGTGGGTTCAGAGTGCTTGCTGATGCCAGGGACGATGCCACCCAAAGGTGTCACACTGTCCCCGACACCCGGACCAGCATCGCGACGACCCCAGGGGGACACTGAAGTGCCCGATGTCTGTGACACATGGGTTGGTGGTGCAGATTCTCCTAAGAGAGGCGCTGGCTCACCTTACTCCTGCATTCCTTGTTACTGAAGCTCGGCATCTGGATCGCTGTCATGGGGTGCAGGGCACTCGGTGCGACCTTGTCAGTGATATCACACAGCGATAGACTCATGTCCCGATGTTCTGTGATAACTTTTATCGACACTCGGACCGTGTATGGGGTCGGCCCAATGCTCCTCATTACCTTGTACGGCGTGCCCCTTTTGGTCGCCAGGTCCGCACGTAAGTTGTTGCAGGTGGCGGACTGCGAGTATGTAGAGATGTTTACCTTCTGCCCTGCGTAGATTGTTGCTGATGGCCGAGAGGTGGTGGGTACCTACTTCGCGGCATGCTTCTTATGATGTTTGTGCAGTTCTTTGTGCCATCGTCGGAGTCTCTCTCGTCGCGCATCACTGCTGTCTGGGTCGCTGTGTTCTCTCATCTGCGAACAGTTCCTTTTGCCCGGCAGAGTGAGATTGTGGCCCAGTAGTACGTCGGCAGGTGACTTGCTGGTGGTGGTGTTGACACACTGATGGAGGGTGAAGAGGGCGGTGAGCAGATGTTCGGTCCATGTAGTGTTCTGCTCCCTACACAGAGCCGCAGTTGTATCTTCAACTACTGGTTGCAGTGCTCTGCAGTGTTCGCACGGTGATGATACACCACTGTCTTCAAATGTCTCACCTCCCCCCCCCCCCCTCCAAATGTACATTTCCCACGACTTCTGCCCAGTAAACTGTGTCCCGTTATCTGTGAGTAAAATTTTCTGGGAACCCCCACCTTGAGATGAAGTCACCTTGTAGCACTTTGGCTATACTGGACGTCCGCACACTGCACGTCGGATAGGCTTCCACCTATGTGGAAAAATTATCAGTGACAACCACAATTAAATGTTTACTTCCATTGGACCTTCAAGTCAAGGCAGACCATCTCGAAAGGTTTGTTGGGTAGACGAGGTTGCTGTTGTGCACCATCTGTTCGTCGTGCCTTTAACTTGATGCCTATAATACACTGTTGTACATCTTGTTGTGCTTGTTGCATCAGGCCAGGCCCAAAAAAGTTCCTTGACATTTCTTAATCACCTGGTCCATTCCCTGGTGTCCTGCAGCATTGTTGGTGTGCGCAGGCTCTAATACCCTTTCACTACTGTTAGGCGGCACAAACAATTTCCACTTCAACAGATCTTTCGTCTAACATGTTTCTAGTCTGTCATCAATAACATACCAGTGTTCCACTGCCTGATCTGTAAATTTATTTTCTGTTCTTGTGCAAATGCGCAGCACTCTTGCACATGCTCGACCTAGTGGTACAGATCACACACTAAAACATAATTGTTTACGATGTTCATATGCTTGAGACTTAACTCATATAAGGGCTCCTATGCAGCTTGAGGCAGAATTTTTTCCCACTTTGCATCGTCGTTGACGATGAAATCGGTGTTGGGTGATCTTGATAATGCATCTGCCAGTTGCTTTTCACTGCCAAGGAAGTGCCCGACTACAAAGTCATATGCTTATATAAGCAGCACCCACCATGTCAGTTTACTACTTGCTTCCCTCATGCTGTGTAGCCAGACCAGTTAGCAATTGCCCATGCAGAGTGTAAACCTCTGGTATTTGAGGTGGGCCTGATTCTTTTTGATAGCCCAAACTATAGCCAGACACTCACACTCTGTTTGGTCCAACTTTGTACTGGTGAAATCGCTCACATGGTGATCGCTGTCGTTGTCGCACTGATACAGAACCAAACCAAGTTCCTCCTGTCTGGTGTCAGTCTCTAAGTATAAATGTTTACTCGGGTCATACCATGCCAATGTTGGACACGACCTAAAATGACTCTAAATTTCTCTGAAGGCGTAGTCGGCTGCGTTGTCCCACGGAAACCTTCATGGTGACAACAGATTGGTCAGCAGTGCTGAGATATAATGAAATCCTAGATGTGTTCACGAAGCCAATTTACTAGCCTGAAAACTTTCCTTACCTGCTTGTGCGTATGTGGTAGTTGATATCCGTCAATCAGTTGTAACTAATCGAGGTTAAGATTATTTCCCGACTCGTCGAAAATGTGCCCCAGAAAATCTAAGTTGATTTTGCCCAAATCACATTTGCTTGTTGCACATATGAGGCCGCTGATGACTATTCTCTCCAGCACCAGGGATAGGTGGTGCACCCGCTCCTTCCAATTTGACGACCACACTACCATGTCCTCTAGGTAGGCGAGTGTGAAGTCCCCAATGAGGCCATCCAACACCCTAACCATCATCACCTGGAATGTGGCAGGTGCGAACTTGAGCCAAAACGGCATTGCATAGAATTGAAAACGTCTCCTGTCGGAAGCCATGAAAGTGGTTTTCTCATAGTTTTCCAGTTTGAAGTGGATCTGCCAATACCCACTTTTAAGGTCTAGGGACGATATTACCTTTGCCTGACCGAGTCAACTCAGTGTGTCTCTCACACTAATGTAAGGCGGTAATGCGCAATGCATCACTTTATTTACTGGGTAAAAGTCTAAACAGAACCTGTATGTGCCATTTTTTTCATTGCTAGCATGATGACGGAATTCAAACTGCTATTTGTTCGCTCAACGACTTCATCTGTCAATATTAATTATATTTGTTGATGTATTATAAGTGCTTGGTGTGGCATATTTATAGGCCCTTCTAGCATCATGGTAATTTCGTGCTCCGCACCTGTGGTTCGCCACAAGGCGTAATTTTTAGCAAAATGGTCCTTATGCTCATCAAGGAACCGCTGAAAAGCTGCCTGATTTTCGGGCAGGATGTTGTTGTCGAACTCCCTCAGCAATATAGCGGGTGTGCTGTCAGCTGTTCACCAATCAATATTGTATACAGTGCGCCTCTCCTTCATGCCAAAATGTATATGTCTCGCTGCAGGCTCTACCATGGTATTCTGTTCTGTTAACCAAGGCCCTCCTTAGATTGCATCTTCCCTAATAACCACTGTTATTATTGCGGTAGTGATGGTCTCCAGGTCAGGCACTCTTATTGTTACCATAGCTTGCCCTGCTGCTGTGTTGATTTGTAGCTAACCGAATCCCGTGTTTAGTTGCAGTCATGTCACTTTTGTTTACAAAATTACGTTGCAAAATATTGTGAGATGCCACGGTGTCAATTACGGCATGGCAATGGTGGCCGTTGATTGACACTGGGGTGCGTATAAATTGTGCTTGGCTGCTACTAACCTGTTTTATGAGGGCTTGCTGCAGTGTCATATTCGTGTTGTGAGACTGGGATGTTGAGATCGCCCGACAATATTACCCCTGCTTCCCCTTTCCCTGATTGTTGCTTGCATTTTCCCTCTTGTTATCCAGATGCGGGTTATTTGGACACTCGCTGTGCCAATGGAACACGCGACCATCGCAGTAGTGGCATGCTCTGTATAATGGTTTACTTTTATCCCACTTCACATTTTTGTTAGCTGCACTTTTGCCCGCACTGTTATTATTATCACTGTTTACGTTTTGCTTCCTGTTGTTTTATCCTGAGCCAGAATTTTTATCCCGATTTTGTCCGAAAGATTTGGTTTTGTAACTGTTCGACTGTTCACTTTGGTTATGGTCACTTTTACCTTGCAGCTTCTGGCGCCATCGTCAGCACCGGAATCGCGATGCTGCTGGCCCGAGTTGCGCTCTACGATAATAGCTTCATGCATCCAAACTACCGTTGAGTAGCGGCACTAACATGGTACGGTACTCCAGTTGTACAGTCTCTGCCACAACTCCTAATGTTTCCCGCTCTGGCAGTTGCAGGTGGAAGTGCTGCACAAGGTGTACTTTTCATGTGATAAACACGGTCAGCTGTTCCCCTGCCTATTGTTCCTGCAACAATTACTTGCTCTGGGCCTGAACGGAAATGAATGCCCCTCCAAAAGGGCATTGGAAAGATTGCAGAAATTCTTCGCCTGCTAGCCCGTAGTGATTTACAGAATGCCACCATGAATCTATATCTAACTGAAGTTTATTTCCCAAGCAACTTGCACACTCTTCCTCACATACACTGTAACATTCTAATCTTGATGTACAGTCTTTCAAGAATGTGACCAGATCTTCGCTGGGTTCTCCTACAAATGTGGGTAACTTTGGAAATGTGTTAGAGTCGGCTTGGTAGTACGTTCAGGGGCTGGCACAGTGGTTATTTATAGTGGTTTCAGGTTGCCTTTCGCTTCCTTGTTGCCAATTGGCTGCAGGTGGTTGCACACAGCTGGTTGTGGGTTTTGATACTAGCGGTTAATAGATGGATGAGGTGGCGCGACAGTTGGTAGCATTGATGGTAAATTTTGTGGGTAAATTTGTGTGTGCAAATATGCTGGTATTAGTGGTAATTGGTAAGAATGGGAGAGGTTCTGAGGCTAGGGCTGGTGGTTTGCGGCATGAATTGGGCATGCGGCTTGTTGTTGTTGATAGTTGCAACATGCACATTGTGGGCGTGTGACGCCATGGCATGCAATGCCGACACATGAACTCCCCCTCTCATGCCGTCAGTTTTTCAACATTTTGAAAACACTGCTTGTGTACCGTTACCATGAAAATACGACACATTGCTTTGTTGATATCGTAACCTCCTGTACACATCATACAGTTGCACATGTCAATTTTTAAGTTCAGTCCTATATAGTAATCATCACAGTTAATGCACAAGTCTTTTCGTTTCACACTTGGTTTGCACAATTGCCACTGGAAATTCTGTCCTTAAGAGGTTTCGGTTTCGATACCCCTGAGTCACTCTGGATGGTACAGTGACTTGCATAGAGTACACTGAAAGTTCGTTGTTCCCCATTCACTGCACATTAAATTCCTGCAAAAAATTTGGTCAATAACATTTAACACATTAAAATTGTTACTGGTTTGTTGGGCCGAAATTTCAAGTAAAGTAAAGCATTATTGGGTGTTTTGTTTTCCCCTTTGAATTCCCCATAGCTGTCTCTGCACCAACGGTTGTTCGCACTACAGCTGATCGATAAACTGGTCTTATGATAACAACAACAGTGTTGAGTGCGAAGTTAGTACTTCACTACCACATCATGTAGGATGGGGCGTAAACACTGCAGGCATAGTTTTGCTGGCGTGACCATGTGGACCTGGCCAGCCATGGTAATAATGTGTCTGGGTGCACGGTGTGGTGATAGAGATCGGGAATGCCTTCCCCTCATGTGGCTGACCCCTCTGCACCCATTTACGGGGGGGACAGACTGGCAGAGAACCACGGGGTGAGAGACTGCTCACGTGACCTGCAGCCTCATCGACAATCCACAGCTGGTATTGGTGCTGTAGCATGGAGGGGAGGGATGCGAAGTGCACCCTCCATTGCCCTGTGCTGAGGAGGTTCATTGTGGGGTGATACAGCCTAGTTGTCAAAAAAATGGTAGCTTTCCCTACACGTGAGCTGTCCTGTTGTCACAATGGCTGCCTTGCCGTGATTTGGAATGCTTTTACCACACCACAAGGTGATTTGTTCCAGGCATCTGGAAGGTGACCAAATGCTGTTGTTGGCATTGATGTGTTGCGCTTCTAGAAGTGCAGGGATGTGTTTGTGTCCCTTCTGGAGCAGGTGGAGAACAGGAACTGGTGATGTGCCCGGCGCCACGTTCGGTAGACAGAATTATGTTAAATGGGATCGTACAGCCAACAGCCTACGGCAACTCTGGATACGCGGTCAATATGAAGGAGAGTAATTTAATTGTCAGTTAAATTTTGTTGAATGTAAAATATTTCCTTTGGGGCGAAGCTGTCCGCCACTTCGTACACCTATATTGTCACTGAATTTACTCTGCTTGAGGAAGGCAGGCCCCATAAACACAAAACATACACTGAAAAATACTTTAAAGTTGATGCTGCTATGAGGGTGCAGTAACCAATGAACTCTGGAGAGTTAATACAGTACATCACGTCTAATTATGGTATGACTGTTTTATTACCGCACAGGTACAATGAAATGTTCCTGCACATGAAAATGCCTACCCTTGGTTAAGCATACTCGGCATTCTGGACCTGCCGGTGGTTACTACTGTGCAAAGTAATGCATAGACCTTAAATTATAGTTACGTAAAAATGCATCCCACGCATTAAGTCCTGGTATGTTACTTCCGGAAGCAGGGAGACCTACCCTAGGCTAAATAAAAGTACTTAAATGTTCTTGAGTTACGTTAACTATTGCAATGAAAGAAAATGCATCTTAGATTGAATTGCAGAGTGGGGTATGTGGAGCTTACCGTCTACCCTTTGGTCGTCTCAACTGCTGAAGTCTGACTAACTACACGGCTCGGCGTGTACGTACCTTAATAACTATCATGATTGATGAAACTGACATTGTACATAATTAGGATTACTAAACTAAAACACATTGGTGACATACTCGGGAAAATCGGAGCCCCAGATATCGCTAAGAATGCGACGTCACGAGTATATCACCACACTTGATGGGTGATATTAAATTATAAGATGCCTCAGGTGGCTGATTCTCGATAAAAAATTACATGTACCCTCTTATCATTAACATATTCAAATCTGTGTATGTCTTAATGGTTATAATCGCCGGAATGCATATGGATGTGACTACACATGGATTTCTTCACTAGGGGTGGAGCTACACCCTGTCTTCTATGGTATGTTATCTACTCTCTATGCAGGAGCGGGCTGTTTCCCTAGTTAATTGTGGTACAATCACCGCTAAAAATGACTAATAATGCTCCTATTAATTAATGCGGCTAGGGAGCCGCTCACCACTTTACATTTCCTGTGGGAATGTGATTGTCCATCTTTTGACACTACTTAGAGCAACGTTAACTCCGGATTCGGCCACAGGGTCCGTCGACATCGTGCACATCGGAAAGCTGTGTGAATAAGTGGTGCCACCTACCCCAGTGTCCCCTCCAATGGCTGTTCCGTCTAACGATCGTGACTTCATGGGACACATTCATTTAGGCCACATATCCATTCATCACGAGTGTTACTTCTTGTGATGAATGTTAAATATTATGACCCGCGACCACGAGTTACAGGGTGACAAGAAAAGTGTAAACGCCGTTCTTGCCGACCTCCACTGATCAAGACCGCGACCTAATGTCGATTGGTCGAGTGTTTCTGTGTGGTTGATACGTCTGTGATGGAACAAACGGGCACAAGGGATACGTGGACATCAGGAACACGTCACTGTCATGTGCGGTTATGTTGAACGTGGTTCTAGAGTAAGTGCTTCTATGTTATGACAGCACCTCCATTGTGTAAAAAAAATTATAAAAAATTACACAATATATGAAAAAGGAAACAAATAAACAGTGATGTAACAATAAAACTTTAAAGTATTGAATACTGTTTGATTTTCTCAAGGAATATTACTACTAGTTTTTCCCAGTCATGTGGTTTGCAAAAACATACAGCCTTCGCCATTAAACGAGTGTGTTCAATTTTTAGAGACTAGAATATACATGTCCCAATATATGGAAAAAAAAATGTAATTTAAATCGCGGCAGTTTTGATTACTACACTCATTATTTTGTATAGTATACTTCATGCATATCACCAAAGTGGCAGTCTCCTATTAGTACCACTGTTCTAAATTGGAAGCCAAAGAGAAAGGGGAATGGAGGGTTATTGTGGTTTAGGGAAACTAAGTTCCCCGATATTTTTAATTTGCCTTGGTGCTCATCAATGTGGGGGCATAATTTTTTTGTACATCCCGAACAATCACACTCCTAGAGGCTGCCTCTTGTGGTAGTAAGTGCAGGACAGTGGCTTGACAATAGCAGTAGCCTGCAAGTATGCAGTGTGCATTCCTGTATTCCTTGCAGTTTTGCAGTTCGGGGTGCTGTGATGTTTCCCCGAGGGGCATGTGCTACTGACAGTGCTGGTTGTGGAAAAACAGATACTAGAGCTTGGAGAGCAGCACTTGTCAAAGTGTTCAGGCCAGCCAATGGGCTGCAGTCTCCAACGGGAGTACCAGGGGGCCGATTAAATACACGTTACCAAGGGTACAACACAAAATTAGCTCTTGTGTTGCACCAAAATGGAAATAAATATGAAAAAACAGAGGTGCAAAAGTTGAATACCGACTCAAAATGCAGAGAGATATGCTCCCAGGCGGATACCTCGGCGCAAGTGCAATTGTTCTGGCTGTGCATGCGCAATTGACACATATAGTTAATTAGTAACATTGCTTTCATCATGGGGATGAAACTGTAATGGGCCGAACGTGCAAGACATTGTGTTGTCGTGAGTGGAAACTTGGGACAATAGTGTTGAACACACACTGTTTGGTGGTTCCCAAAATCTATGGTTTTTTTTTTAAGGCAGTAGTAGAATGTGCCGTCGTGTACGGTTCTTATTTTTGAACATCAGCGTCAGGATCTCGACGTCCCTATGTGTTTGTGCCGTTTGACTATTCTGTGAGTTTAATGGACCGTCGAACGATAGATTTGGCGAACTTTTGATAATTTTCTGCCGTGAATACTCACATTTGTGTTTTTCCGACATTTCTTGTATTAGGAATTCTATGGGTGTATGGTTAAAATCCAAGGCTACGTGCTTTTGCACGCTTGAGACCATTTCTGAATTCTCAGTGTACATTTGTGAAGTATATATATTTGCGTACTAGCAGTGATATGTACTAGTTGTGTACTTGGTGAAAATATTCGTACAATTAATCGCCTCGTCATGTTAAGACTGGTCGCGCATTCTCGCGGGAAATATCAGATATGATGTGACAACAGAAAATTAGATGCACGCTGTTATGAATACATTATGCCATCTATGGTTTTTTGTCAAAGTAAACAAATAACCACGAGGCCCAGCGTGGAAACATGTCTTTAAAAGAACTAATAATAGGAGCAATAGTGGGCGCGTATCATTTACTAATGAAGTAATGTTTCATTTGTTTCTTTGTAACTTTGTATCACGTAATCACTTCAGCCACACACTGCCATGCATGTGAAACTGGATTATGGAACATTTGTCATGTTTGTGCTGCAGATGTGTTATACACACACACATTGTTACTTACATACTCTCAAACATTTTCTCTATTCAAGAAACATATATATGCTTTGCTCTCATGTTACAGAACAAATCCTGTGGCTATCTACCATACAAGCAGTCTGTTGCTAATGATATGAACACCTTGGCAGTAACACTCAATTGTCAACATTTCAGTTATGGGCTCCTAGAATTGGATTAATTATTGTTTCATGTACACAACAAAGAAAACGGCAAGAGTCCCACATTACTATTCATACCTATAACTTGAGTGCTATTACTTCACCAACGGACTGCTACAGGTAATTGGTTTATTATATTGTTGTATTTCTTCATAATAATGATAATGCAATGTTTCTATCCTGCAAACATACGTTCAGGTGTCAATTAAGAAAACCACACACATATATATATATATATATATATATATATATATATATATATATATATAATAGTGGAATGTTATGTAATGGTATGTTACTGTATTCTAACAACTTATCCAAGAAATATAATTATATTGAATTGCTATTCTGTAAGCATGACATATGACTGTTAAGTTGCCAGTTGGTATCACACAAATCAGCCCTTATGAAAGGGTGTTGCTACAGAAATAGGCCTTTGCTGTCAAAGGGGCACCAGAATCTCGACTTTCAGGAACTAATACTTTACCTCTCAAAACATCACACTTCGATGGTTTACTGGACGCCCACTTATATATATATATATATATATATATATATATATATATATATATATATATATATATATATATATAATTACAGCGCTCGTTTTAGATTAATGTGAAATAAAATCCTGGGTATTATTGCATGCACACCAAACTCTCTAATTATTCATATTCAGAATGTTTACTGCTACAATGAGAAAAGAAAAAATATAAACACACATATTTATCAGACTTTTGCTTTAACCAACAATACCATGTCTCAAGCATTTGACTACAACATGTCATCACGATGCCATGCAGTATAGTGGTTTGAAAACGATGAATATGTTACTGTACACTTAACATTTCTCTAGTTTAACAATGTTCCACAGTTCACATACAAAATGGTAGATCACTTTACATAATGTAGCTAATCTGTGGAAAAATATAACTGTGGATTACAATAATAATGTTCCAATTTTGTTCCCGCCTCAAGGCAGGGTCGATAGATGCGATGAGGGGAGGCGGATAGTGCCAAGTGGAGCATGCTGCCCTACAGGAGAGCCAAACTTGTCATTGTCAGCCAGCTGCAAGGATTAGTGTGTTGAGATGAGAGAGACCTGGAACTATGACGGAATGGAAGGGCAACGACAATGGGAGCACCCTGTGAAAACTCACCAACAGGATTGCCATATGTTATGTGGATTAGCATGATAAAAGAATATCAAGCAAAGAGTTACACCTATTTCACTGTGCATTTGTATGCACTGTGTGAACGTATTGTAGGGTGTCCACTGCATTTCCATTTTGGAATTACCTTACTTTTCCTTGTTTACCAGCCAGTATCTTACCATTTTCACTAAAAAATATTTTCGGGAATACTGAAACACGATATGTACTGTATTTTGTCATCGTTGACAGAACAAAATGCCAACAGTGAAGTTGCATTATATTACATTGCAACAGACCAAGCAAGCAGGACTGACATTTGATTCAGCCCATCGATATTTCTTGCGATACACGCTATTGATCTCACACGAGTGCCCATTACAATCACACCAATACATTACTTGGTATATATATGTAGGCTTATGCTATGTTGTGACCCGGTTGGGCATGCACGATGTTTTGAAAGGCAGTGATGTTAAGGTTAGGAAGTATTGTAGAGGTATTTGTTACCAGACTAGGCGCATGACACCGCATGTGGCAGTGATGTTAAGGTTGGGAAGTATTGTAGAGGTATTTGTTACCAGACTAGGCGCATGACACCGCATGTGGCAGTGATGTTAAGGTTAGGAAGTATTGTAGAGGTATTTGTTACCAGACTAGGCGCATGACACCGCATGTGGCAGTGATGTTAAGGTTAGGAAGTATTGTAGAGGTATTTGTTACCAGACTAGGCGCATGACACCGCATGTGGCAGTGATGTTAAGGTTAGGAAGTATTGTAGAGGTATTTGTTACCAGACTAGGCGCATGACACCGCATGTGGCAATGTCGAGGTTGTTCGAGTGCTGGAGACTCTTGAGATTCTCAGGAACGACGGGCCGATCTCCCCTCACATTTACTATCTGCAGTGTTTATTAAAGGGTTTACTAAACTGTTCAAAGGTAAAGTGGTTTCGGCGGGCTTGGAGGGCCCCATTCCTTGATGTGCTCGAAGGTTTGGCGAAAGGAAAACACATGGTCACACACTGGACAATTGTAAACTTACAATGTGTATGCTCATAATTACACTATCGTGTATTCAGACAACTAACACGTTTTGCAGAGTAGCAACTATTTACATTCTCCCTGACCCAAGTGACAATTCCTCTATGTCCGCGAGCGCATCGTTCCAGGCAGAGGGGAGGGCGAGGTGGTTTCCGATTATGGCGCGGGGCAGCTGAGTTAGCGTCAGCTGCAGCACGTTACAATATTGTTCATTTCAAACGTTTCTAAAAATTTATACGAAAAGTAATAAATATTTTTAATTTGCACATTTTAAATATGTTTTTGTTTTAGATTGTTGCAATGGTTGGCATTATGAATATACCCAGGAATATGGTACAAATAATTATTTAACTTAAAATTTTTAAAATTGTTATTGCTAGTTTATTAGTGTTGAATGAAACATTCTTATTAGATACATCATATATATGTATATATATATATATATATATAACTTTTTAATAGTATATTTCAAATGTCGTAGTGTCCTTATAATACTGTGTCAAATTTCTTTCCTAAAATTATATGTTTATCTTTTCATTTTTTAAAGCTATTTTATTCATTTGAACTTCATATACACCAGGTTTGTAAAATCATATTTAATTATAATTTCTAAATATTTTATATTTCCGAAATATATTTCTAGTAATCATTAAATATTATTTCATTTTGAACAACTAATATTTTAACTCCTTTTGATTTGTTAATTTATATTAACAAAAACTTAAAATACCATTGTTATTAATCCTAATCAACTTATTCAGTCATAATCATACTATTAAATTCATATTTTATCTTAGCAATAATTTTTTTTTCCCTTTGTGGCATATTCGATATATTATCTTTCAGGTAACAACTAGTACAAAATACATTATTTACTTTTTCATATCTAATTAAAAATATTCAATTTAAAATTTTGTATTAAAAAGCAGTAATTTAGGAGCCTAGTTATATATTTTCTTTTCATACATTTATAATAGTCGTTATAAGCATTAATGCTTTTCGAATTTTCGGAATTGACAATATTGCAGTACAATTTTTACTTTGTGTTATTTCGAAGAATAGCTTCTCAATTTTCACTCAAATTAGTAGCATTATTTAAAATTAAGTTTACAAATTTTTAAATTTTCTAGCATTATTTATTTATTTGATATATATTCACACTCATATTTTCCATTGCTTTTCCATAAACTGAATTTTTAATTAATTTAAATAAAAAACCGTTTTGTTCTCTGTTGTGTATAAAATGATTATATTTTGAAGCCTTTTTCGTTATCACTTTCATGAGTATTTTTTAAATACTGAACCATTTCTAAACAGAGTTTCAGTGTTATATTGTAAATTATATTTTTCTTTAGTATAAGAGATATTTATCGTTTTGCAAGAAATAAAAATCTTGACGATTGTTACATAAATTACTAAGGTTTTGTTAATCAACTTCTAAAAATAGCCTTTCTCTGAATCTTTCAGAAGATGTTTAATTTTTTGTTTTATTTCTTCGATATTAAATTTTCTCGACGATTCAAATCGACTATAGAACAAATATTCTGATATAGGCCAACCATGTAAATATTAACATCAAAATGTATAAAATAATTATAGGAAATGTATTTTTGTCATAAATTTTTACTTATTTGCTTTAACGTATATTTTGCGAAATTAGACACATTATCCTGTTTCAGCGTTTACCAAAATTAATTCATATCAAAATCACTTAATAAACTTAATTAAATTGTAGTTATTTTTAATTCAAAAATCAAGATTATCTCGGAATTTATAATATCAAGATCGATATAAATAATGTGTTTAAGCAAACATCTCTAAAAAAAATTTAATAGGACAGCTAAAATTAAAACATATATTTATTACAAACTAGCTTTTACCCGCTGCTTTGCGCACGGTCCCACTATTGGGTGCTCTAGCCACTGGGCAACTGCAGCCCCACTATTGGGTTCTCTACCCACTAGGCTACTGTGGCCCCATTATTGGGTGCTCTAGCCACCGTGCTACTGTGGCCCCACTATTGTGTGCTCTAGTCACTGAGCTACTGCGACCCTCTTAATGGGTGCTCTAGTCACTGGGTTGCTGTGGCCCCACTATTGTGTGCTCTAGTCACTGAGCTACTGCGACCCTCTTAATGGGTGTTCTAGTCACTGGGTTGCTGTGGCCCCACTATTTGGGTCTCTACCCACTGGGCTACTGCAGCCCCAATATTCGATGCTCTACTCATTGGACTACTGCGGCCTCACTATCGGATTCTCTACCCATTGAGCTACTGTGGCCACACTATTGGGTTCTCTACCCACTTATCTACTGCGGCTCTTGGGAGAAAATATAAAACAGCCCATAGACAAAATAGAAAGTAAAAATGACGGATTTGTTTTAACAATGCTTTTTTATGCAGTAATCCTAAGAAAAGTTTAATCCAGTACCTATGTACATCCCTAATCATAGTTTTTTTTGGAACTATTTGAGATATTTTCCTGGGATAGAAAGTAGCCTATGTCACTCTCTCAACCTTCAGCTATATCTGTGCAAAAAATCACGTCGATCCGTTGCTCAATTTTGATGTGAAAGAAGGACAAACAAACACACTTTCGCATTTATACAGTAGTAAGGATTTAGTATATCCTGCATTATTTCTAAAAAAAAAAAAAATAAAAAAAAATAACTTTTTGTATGATAATATTTATCAGAAATATGTTTTGTATTTAATTTTTGAATAAATTTCATTGTGCGATGATAGTTTAATTTCATTAGATTTTTCTTCTAAATCCATGTGTTCACGCCATTCTAATTAATATATCTAACTAGTTATACCTGACACATTTTCATGTCCATATAAACTGCTCTTATTTATCTACATGTATTGAAACTAACACATATAAATGTATCTAAAACATTTAATTCTAAACCATTATTATCTTTTTTAGAATATTAAATACATTTTTCTTTATTTTTAGCAATTAAATCAATATTTTCTCAACATCGTCCCCTAAGTCTATAACAAAAAGCATCAAAACTTTATAGATAATGAATATATTGTCAGAAGATGCCAGAGAGGTATATCAGAGTTCGCGAGGATGGAGGTCTTACTAAAAACAAAATAATTAAATACGATTTTTAATTTATTGACACACATATTATTTTCAAAATTAATCTATCTCCACCAATGCTCTTGTTATTCTCAATGAGCGAAATATCTTATGTACATTTCAATTCTAATTAAAGTCCTTCTCGGTGTCTCCATATTGTTTATAACCTACCAAGAATTTACAACAAAACATACAAAATCCAACAGAAATTTCAGTGTTTGTAGAAACATTATTCTAATATATTTTTTGTTAGTTTCTGTTGTTTTCCAATAGTCGCCCAGTAGCTTGAATTGGATTCCAGTGGTTTGTATTGTATACAAATTTAGTGAATAGTGAACATTTCATGGTTTTCTGTTGGTTCCTGTTGTCAGAAAGCACTGGAACCATTGGTTTTAATTGTTTTCTGTTAGGTATAACAACTTCTAGTGGAATAGGTTGGTTTCTGTTATCAATTTATCCGCTGGTCTGTGTTGTATTCTAGTGGTTTCCATTGACTTCTGTCTGTTGGTTTCTGTTGTTTTTTTTTATTTGATGTGCCATATCATGTTGGCTTGTGTTGTATTCTATTGGTTACCATTGGTTTCTGTTGCATTTTGTTGTTTTCTGTTGTGCTGTAAAGTATCCTTTTCTGTGGAATTCTACCAGTTTCACTGGTTTCTGTTCTGTGTTCTGTTATTTTTTGCAGTGTTTTAGTGGCTCCCACTGGTTTATCTTTTGTCTATAGTCGTTTGATTTTTGTTGTATTCCAATGGTTTCCATTGGTTTCTGCTGTTTTGTTGATTCCTATTGTGCTTTAGTCAGTTTGTTTCTGTTGTATTCTAGTGGTTTCCATTTGTTTCTGTTGTGTTTCTTTGGTTTCTATTGTGCTGGAGCCATTTAGTTTCTGTTGTATTCTAATTGTTTCCACTGGTTTCTGTTGTATGTTTTGTTGATTCCTATTGCGCAGTTTGTTTCTGCTGGGTTCTAGTGGTTTCTATTGGTTATTTTTGTGTTTTCTGTTTTTGTTGTGTTGTGGCCAGTTGGTTTTTGTTACATTCTAGTGGTTTACATAGGTCCTTTGCATTTTGTGGGTTTATATTGTGCTGTAGCCAATTGGTTTTTGTTATATTCTATTGGTTCAAATTAATTTCAATTGTGTTTTATTGGTTCCTATTATGTTTTGTTGGTTTCTATTGTGATTTTTTGGTTTCTATTGTGTTTTGTTGGTTTCTATTGTTGTAAGCTTAGTTGGTTTCTGTAGTATTTTAGTGATTTCCATTATTTATGTTGTGTGCTATTGGTTTCTGTTGTGCTGTAGTGGTCTTAATCGTTTTCCATAGTGTAATGTGTTCTGTTTCTTTATGTTGTGTTCTGTTTATTCCTGTTGTGTTCTGTTGGTTTCAGCTGTGTTCTGCTGTGGTTTGTTGGTCTCTGTTTTGTTTTGTTGTGTGTCATAATCGTTTGGAGTCTATTTTATTAAGATTGTTTGTATTGAATGTGTAGTCAGTTTGTTTCTGTTGTATTATAATGATTTCCACTGGGTTTTGAAGTGGTGTCGTTTTTTTATTTCTGTTATATTCTAGTGGATTTCTTTGGCATCATTTGTGTTCCATTGGTGTCTGTGGGTTTTTGTTACATTCTAGTCGATTCCATTGGTTTCTGCTGTGTCTATTTTGCACTATTTTGTATTCTGATTGTTTATTTGGATTTACTGTGCTTTGTTGGTTTCTATTGTTGTGTTGACGATTAGTTTCCATTGGTTTGTGTTGTGCTTTATTTTTTTAGCATCTATTGTAGTCTTCTTGTTCAAATTGATTGTTTTCTAGCATGTTTCTTGTTTTATATGGTGCGGTTTTTGTTGTTTTTCTTGCATTTCCTGTGATATCTGCAGCAGTGAAGAAACCTATATAGCTTATCAAAATTAATAATAACAATTGCATAGGCCTAACTGCCATTCAGAGTTATTTCTTTTTTTACAATTTTTGTGATCTTTCGATAAGAATAATCGAATTGCAAACTAAAGTGAAACAACAGTGATAAAAAAGAGATAACCTTTGCCAATTTAAGGATACCACTGATCAATTAAATTTTGAAAAACATAATTATTTTCCTGGAATTAAAAAATGCTAATATTTACTTGAAATTCAACCTAACTTGTTTACTTGTAGATTTTTTATTGGTGTATAGTTCTTCACGGTGTATCTGAAAAAATTGCTGCCCACTTACGAAAGTAACTCAATTACATACATCCTCGAATTACAACATATCCTCAAATGACTCACGCAGAATTCTCACAAGTCAGTCCATTATCAAATTTTTAGTTAGACACCCGACAAATAAGGTAGTAAAGACGGTCCGAAATTTATAATCGTTTAGTTCAAAAAATGAAACTATACTTATTCTTACATGAAGAAAGGGTAATGGTAATCCAACATCGTATAAAGACAGTCATTTTGTTAAAAGTGAATGAAGAGAATTTTCCTCAAAAAATATTATTCTTCGAACATAAATAATTGTGACTTCAGCTTTAAATTGACAGATAATAGAGAGCCATTGATACTTTCTCTTCGTCATATACAATAAATAGCGAAACCAATGTTTTCTAATGGATTGTCTCTCTCTCTGTGTGTGTGTGTGTGTGTGAGTGTGTGTGTGTGTGTGTGTGTGTGTGTGTGTGTGTGTGTGTGTGTGTGCGTGTGGAAGGGCCTGTGTGCGAATGTGCCCCCTTTCAATTTTTAAACGCGTGAACCGAATAACACAAAACTCAGTACACATATACTACTAAATAATTTAACCTGACTGTTATAGTTTGTGACCACACTGGGCACATACTTTCAAAATGGCGACCATTTTTTAAATTTAGTTTGATGTGTTATACCTCGAAACCCATTCCACCAATTTAAACCAAATTTTGTATGCTGACAAGGCAAGGTGTAAGTATTGAATACCGAGGTGAATATGAATGTTGGTCCACCATTTTGGAAGATAGCGCCACAAGAAAAAAATAAAGTTTGTATGTTATATCTCGATAACTACTCGACCAATTTTCGCCAAATTTAGCACGTAAGTAATACTACGACATGTCAGATAAACGTTAATAATTAAACTTATTAGGCAATTATTTTCAAAATGGTAACCATACAGTTTTCTTATGTTTATTTGTTGTAACTACCGTATTCAACCAAATTTTATACATTGACACTATCTATTACTACCATAATATACGTCAAACAACAACCAATTTTGGAAGCTATTTTGTAAAGTGGCATTACATGAATAAATGAAGTTATTTAATAACTCGAGAAATAACTGACCGATTCCTACCAAACATGGCAAACAAGTAGGCCCAGTACTGTGGTAGGTTAAGTCAACTTATGTGTCTTAGGTATGCCAGACACTTATTTTCAAATTTCCAGAGCTATTTTAATTTTATATGTTATGTCATTACAAAACCATGTAATTAATTCCAATGAAACTTTGTATGCTACCAGTATATATTACAACCATATGTTCCCATACAAAATCTCTTTTGTCCACCAGTTTGTAAAATATTATCATGTGATAAATTAAAATTACGCAATATGTCCGAATAAACTACCGATTTCTACCAAATTTGGCAAACAAGTAACACTATGGCAGGCCATGTAAACTGATAAACTATGAGAGTGTCAGACACACATATTTTCAAAATGGGGGCCATATAAACATTGTAGCCCAAAACGTTTTATATACGAAACCGTAAAACACATTTCAACTTAACTCTGTATATTGACAGTATGATTTATAAATTTTATATGCAAAGCCTCATTTCTCCGGCATTTTGTAAGATAGCGCCACAAGAAATAATAAATTTTTTATGCCGTTTCTCGGAAATAATCAACCTAGTTCTTTCAAATTTGACGAAGATATTTTACTGTGGTAGGCCAAATTAATTAATATGTTTTAAGTGTGTGAGACTTTTATTTTTTGAATGGCCCTTATACAGACATTTTTGTTTAGAGTGCTTTATCTACGAAACTATGGAACATATTTAAATTTAACTTTGTATATTGTATCCATTACAATCATTCTAATGTAAACATTTTTGTCCTCCATTTATGAACATCTTCACACGAACAATGGAGGTTTAATGCCATATCTCGAGGATCAATCAACCGATTTATACTAACATTTCACGCAAGTATTGCTACAGTAGGGTATGTAAAATAACATGTGTTATGTGCAGCAGGCATCTTATAATGGGGCTTTATATAAATAAATTAGAATAATTTATTATATCTATCAATAGTTTCAACAAAATTCAACCAAATTTTGTACGCAAACAGTATTAATTAGAAGTATCAATTATGAATACATAGATCTTCTTTTGCCGGATATTTTTGCTAAGTAGTGCCAGGTGAGTAAATTGTACATTTTCCATATTTTCGGAATAATTCAACTAATGTTCACCAAATTTTGCACACCTACAAAAGACCATACAAAATTACATTATTCTAAATGGCGTCAGATAATGATTTTCAAAATGGCCGCCATATTAACATTTTGATACGTTTGAATGCTGCGAATCCTACCTCCGTGATACAGTTGATAGCAATTATCTTAATTTTACGAGCTTTCCTGAATTTGAATCCATGGTAAGTCACTCGTGTTTAATAATTGCCTTGGTACTGTTTCACGTCTTTCTGATTTTATCTCTAATGATATTGCTGAAAATGAGACATCAACGCCTACCTACCATCTAAGCTTTAAGGAACTTCACTAAAATTTATTTCCACCGATGTAGAGAAAAGTTATCAGTAAATTCTTGTTGTTTTTCATTACGAGTCTTACACATTTGGATAAAGATGTAAGGCCGTATACAATCAGCATACATTGACAACTTTATTCTGACCCCACAACAGATACTATTGGCAGTATTTTATTGTAACAAACGTCTAAGGATATCTAAAGAAAAACGTTTCATTATAATAAAATAATAGACCTCATACCGAATATATTATAAATCAGGCTTGTTTTCAGCAAGCCTTGTTTCTCTCCGGTTCTTTTCAGTAATAGGTATAGTTAAAAGAAGTCAGGAACATACATTGCACACACAACAAGCTTATCAAACAGATAACAACTTCTGTACGCAACCGTTTTTATAGGCGTAGAACTAAAACACCAACGATTTAGTTTTACTGAGAATTTTTTTGTAACGTGACTAGTGTAATGATGAGCGTATATAAAGCAAATAATTAAAGATTCTTTGTACCGTGACTAGTGTAATGATGAGCGTATATAAAGTAAATAATTAAAGATTCTTTGTACCGTGACTAGTGTAATGATGAGCGTATATAAAGCAAATAATTAAAGATTCTTTGTA
Organism: Dryococelus australis; assembly: GCA_029891345.1. Taxonomy (NCBI): domain Eukaryota; kingdom Metazoa; phylum Arthropoda; class Insecta; order Phasmatodea; family Phasmatidae; genus Dryococelus; species Dryococelus australis. The sequence goes on along the minus strand of CM057007.1, from coordinate 88,490,655 downwards.
CCGTGACTAGTGTAATGATGAGCGTATATAAAGCAAATAATTAAAGATTCTTTGTACCGTGACTAGTGTAATGATGAGCGTATATAAAGCAAATAATTAAAGATTCTTTGAATATTCCAGTCTTTTAAGTTCTTAGCGAAATAAATGCAATGTTACGAAATTTTCCAGATAAGATAATTTCTGGGTATTTATTGGCTGTGTGCGTTGTGAACGGAAATATCCATAATTGATGAGTAAACCTAACAGAAACATGGTAGTTAGCTTCTCATGATTCTTCAACACTTATATGCATCAATATTATCAAAATCATAATTAGATGGGTCAATATACGAAAAATAATAGCCGAAATCCAAAAAAATTGATACAAAAAGTTTCTAAATTTATTTCGGCTCCTAGGGCTATGGTCAAAAATGTAGTAAAAGTCTAGTTTTCTGTGACCTTGAGATATGTTGTTTTTTCAAAATGGCATTCAAGGAGCCTATCATGAGATGAAAAGTATTGTATCTCAAAAACTATTCAACCTTGGCAGGTACTTTTGATGTCTACCCCCATGATGGGCCCAAGAAATTAAATGAAAACAAATTAAATACTTTCAATTTAGAATTCACCTCCAACATTTCAATATTGGGTTCTAGATTAAATTTTAATAATTTGGAATGGGCTGTTATTAATCGCATATGTACCTGTTTGCTGGCTATTTGCATGTTGATTATTTTGTAAAGGCACTAATAATACATATAATAATGTAGTAAATAGTGTTTCTACTTACGTTATTTATATTGACTGTTCCAAGTTAAAAATGCGTGCATTCAGTGCTGACGAAACTTGTCTAATTTGTCATATCCAAGTGGGTGATGGATATGATGTAGTCCAGATTTGACAAAATGGCGCAAATGGAATAAATGCAGCAAGTGCGCACTATTACTGTGACTGCTGGCAGTAAAGTGCATACAAACTGCCACAAAGTGTACGTAAATAAAACATAAATGGAACTCCATTTGAAGAGGAAACATCTGGGAGAATCTGTTAATACTCGTAGGTGTACTAGAGTGTCTGAAGGGACATTCAATAGGAAAACTGACTGCTTTCTCTGTGGCAAAAGTGTTCTGTAAGTGAGTAGCGCAGGATTTAGTTCTGTAAAAACTGATATCTTTACAAAGACAAGTTTGCAATGTTGTGATAGTCATCGTGATGAGTGGTCATTCAAAGTAAATTGTAGAATCGAATACTTTAATGGCGATCTTCATGCTGCTAACTGCATGTACCATCACACTTGTAGCAGCCATTTTTGTTCTGGCCGTAATGTACCCTAGCTATTTCGAAGTAACCCTGAGATGAGCGAAGGAAATCGGCAAGGACTAAGATTGAAGATACAGAACAAGAATTCTCAAAAATGTGTGCCTACCTAGAAGCAAATGATGAAGAACAGCTAACAGTGTCTGACCTGAAGAGCAAAATGAAGTAGTATTTGTTAGATATTGATTCTTTCCCCAATGGTAATCAGCACCTAAAAAAACAGCTGAGGGAACTGTATGGGACTTGTATACATATTGCAGAAGGAGATGGTTTACATGATATAGTTACAATGAGAGAGAAAACTGCACACATTCTCAGGACATATTTCAACACTTCAAAACAAGGAGAAGATGAAGAGTCACAGGAGAGAGCAATAATTGAGGCACCAGCAAGGCTCATTACAAGTGACATTCAAACAAATGTACCATCAGTGAAAGAGCATTATCCCACAACAGAGACTGTCGGTCTCCATCCAGCTATTGATTACATCCCCGAATCCCTCCGTATTCTGTAAACACAATGTTTGTGGAGAAAGATACTCAGCAGAAAGTGGCCAGCATAGGTCAGGCAATAATTCAAGCAGTTCGTCCAAGAGCTGCCATTGCACCATTGCAAATATACCTTGCAGTTCAAATGAATCACTTATATATGTCGACGTTTCTTGTTGACACTTGTGTAATATGGGGTTCTGCTCTTCATATAGTGGAATGCACAGGTTTGGAAAAAATGCTGCTATTTTTGCTACTCCGAACATACTTGGAAGCGATATTAATGTAAGGAACACAGCCGTGCTATTTGCAGCAGACAATGTTGATCACAGCATTATTAGAATCAATGGGCAATTAACTTTTCACAGAGTGGGTATGATAGCTATATTGATACTAGGGCAGAAGACAGTGTATAGTTTCCCTAGGCACAACACTATGGATGTTAACATTGTGGAGCTTTCAAAAGTTCCGATAATAGATCATATTTCAACAAAAAACTTCCATGAAGATGTAAAATTCGCAGTACTTCAGAGTCTTCCAGAATGTGAAAAGAAAGTGGATATACTGTGGGAATTATCATTCAGTCTCAGAAATGCACTGCTAGGTTGACACGGGATGACTTACTGACATTCTAGGAGTAGTCTATGGTGAGAATGCAGTAGCTCATATGATGAACGGGAAATCAGTTCAGAGAGTATTTCGTGGCCATCTTGTAGAACACTGTCCAAATAGTATAATGGTGTCCGAGATGACTAATGAAGACTCAGATTGAAGACTCAAATTTTGCAACAATGGTTGGAACATGCGAGAAGAAATATAGTGCACTATTGAATGGTGAGGTGGCGTTAGAAAGATTATTAAAATCAAAAACACTCAGTCAAATTAAAATAAAGTTAGATAAAAGGAAGATCGAACTGTGTGGTGGGTCTAAAACAAGTAAATTATGGTTAAATTATCAAAGGATTGTTGCAGTTGCCAGGTCATTAATAATGGCAGATCGAACAGGTTCTTGATTGAAGCACTTACGTGCTGTTTCTGACTGCCTTCCAATATTCGCTGCAGCAGAGCATTATAATTATTTGGAATCTGCACACTTCTATGTTCAAGAAATGACTCAACTTCACACAAACCACCCAGTTGTATTAAGCAATTTTGAGTTTTAAGTAATTTAGGTGAAAAGATATGATCAGTCTACTGGGTGTAATATATGGCTTCCTAATTATTTTAAACCATAATTTACTGTAAATACTTACAGAAAACTGTTTTCACTTTTTTTTGCTCTTAAAATTTTGGTAACTTAAACGTTTATAACTTTTCAATAATAGACTGTGAATACTTCTAATTTAATTTAATTTATATTTAATAATAAACTGAGAGTAATTTAGTAGATTTCATTGAACTTCTTGGATCTTAAAACATAATCTTAGACACCAAAACCACCTTTATATGCTAAATTGTGTTTCACATCTATTTTTAAGCTTTTGGCAGCCACTTTGGGCGCCATATTGGAAATTACCCCTTTCTAATGCTCCGAGTAAACTAGACTTTAAGTATGTCATTCAATACATTTCTTGCAGTCATAATCCGTTGGAAAACCTTTTGAATCAATTTTTTTGTGGTTCAACCGTATATTCGCTCGTCTAAATGGAAACATTTTTTTTAGGTGAGACCAGTTATCCAGCTATACTCTGTCATCATTGTGACTCAGTTATGAAACCTATTGTCTATTAAACATCGAAGTCAAACATTTCGTTCGTAATAAAATTGGGTGTCTCTGTTATGAATATAAATAAGAAAATTTATTAAAAGTTGTTTCGGCATAAAATATGACCATTTCGAAGTACTGTAAAACTGTGCATAGTATAAATGTAATTGTAGATATTCATTATGCCTAATTTTTTTCACACTTAACTACAGAATAACAGTAACTCATTTAACTAAACAAATGTTTACAACCATCCTTAAATAGCTTTTAAAGCAATGTTTCGCAATTAAAAGAGTATTTAATTTTATATGATATGTTATGATTCAATAACATTATAAAAATCCCTTTAAAATCGAAGTCAAAGTCTTTTAGAATTCGATGCTTCATTCCTAACGTATTAGTTGTGGCTACACCAACACATTTTTACGAACCGTAAACAAATTTAATTTTATTGTATTTATGTTTACATGCTTTAAAACGATGAACTTGTTTTATTGGTTTACGAATGATATTTCTCATACATGTTTTATTATAACATTAGATATTAATATAAAATTAATTTATTGCGGTATCCACTCTTACGCTAACTACTGACAAAATAAATTTTATGAAGGGCGTAAAACACATGCTTTGATTTCATATACGATATAGGGCCTACATGATATGCCAAACGATATTGTATTGTTAACATTCCAGCAATGCTAATGCATGCATGTCTTGATCAACAACGGCGGGATATATATATATATATATATATATATATATATATATATATATATATATATATATATATATATATATATATATATATATATATATATATATATATATATATATATATATATAGCACGAGAATAGACATTCCGACAATCCCATCATTTGGTTTTAGCAAAGTGCACTTGCGCTAGAATATGTTGATTCTTTGTAAAAGTTATCTTTGGTTGTGCAAAAGTAATATAAATATGGCAAGCTATTTTCAGAGGTACTTATAACATGAGAAGCAAGAATAAATCAGTAGCCAAGACAAACATTGGATGTAACAAATAAATGGGAAGTTATACAATAATATATTTAAAAAAATATAAAATCTGCCAGTAACTGAAAAGTAACTAACTAATAGACAAACCTCCCTTTCTGTAGCCATATGATTCACAGGGTAACACTCACTATCCTACGTATTTCCATATTTAGGAATGGTAATCGACCAAAGGTCCCGTATCTGTATCTCCAAATAGCTATGAAAAGAAAAAAGTTTAAAAATGAAAATAAGGAAATATAAATTAGGCACACTTGAAAGTAGAGTTTGATCAACTTTTGTATACTTACATACACTTTGTAGATATTATAGTGTTGTTAGCCTGTAAATCGTTTTAGCTCTTATATCGCAACTAAGAAGTATGTATTGGTAATTGACAAGGTAGCCGGCTAAGCCAGTTCCGTGTTTAATGTTAGAGTAAAGAGATTTTGGGTGGCATCAATAGTCTTGTGTGAGGGTCAGTGAGGACGAAATTGAGTGAGCCAACAGACAGTATATACAACTTTGCAATAACACCCGAGCCTAAGAAAGACAGCACATGGCCTTTTTTTTGTCGACTTTAGATCGTTAAACCAAGTTACCAAGAACTCTTTACCACATACATAACCGTAAAAGATGCTCTCAGCTCTTTAGGACAGGCAAAAATTATAACATCCCTTGACTTGAAAAGTGGTTATTGGCAAGTACCGGTTAACATGGCAGACCGTAAGAAAACAATATTCTACGCGCCAGACGGGCACCGCTTTCAGTTCTGCGCTATGCCCTTTGGGCTTAAGTGTGCCCCAGCCACCATTCAATCCATGATGGTGCGTGTGTTGAATGGCTTAATAAGTTACTACAACATAGCCTACCTGGATGACATAATCGTATGGTCCAACATGTGGAAGGAACACTTCAACATCTTTCGATGGCGTTAGAAAGGCTAGCTATTAATGGTCTAATGTGTGCGCTGGAAATATATCACATAGAAAAAACCAGTATTCACTTCCCAGGACATGTCATAGTAGCAGAGGGAAATAAGCCGATTCCAGGACAGTTTAAATTAATAGTGGAGTATCCAAAGCCAAAAACGAGGAAACAGTTACGAAAAATTTTCGGTTTAATAAATTGGTTAAGAGAGCACATTGTAAATTTCTCAGTCATAACAGCCCTGCTAAGAAATTTATTTTCACCTCAAAACAAATTTGAATTGTCAGAATCAGCTGAACAGTCTTTTCAAGAAATTAAGAAGTTTCAGAAGTGTCCAACACTGGCAAGATACTACGTGGACAATCATTTGTATTTACAAACCGACACGAGCCAGGAGAGAGTAGAAGCAGTGCTTTACCAACTAGCTGATTATGGGAAAAGAAACATAATTGACTTCACTAGCACCAAGCTAGGCCGACCGAGCCCCACTACAATGTCAATGAACACAAATCTCGCTGTAATCGGGCGATTAAAAAAATACCGGGCATACTTAGAGTACCAGCGCTTAACGTTATGCACCTACAACAGGTGCCTGCTCTGGCTTCATAACATTCGCGACGCCCGTAGTAAGTTAACCAGATAGGCGCTGCACCTGCAGTCATTCGATTTATCTGTGGAACCCGTAGTAGCAAAAGAAAAACAGTTATCAGACACATTATCACGTGCACAGACCCCGCAAGTAATTTTGGAAGACGAAGCGGAGTGGGAAGAGATCCTTCCGCCAGAAGACAAGACTATTTCCAAACTCGGTATCCAGCAAGTAAGTGCCGTGGAAAATTACATTCTAATTTCAGAATTGTTCGAGCAAGTGAAACAAGCACAGCTGGGTTGCCAATTTTCGCAAGACAAGACAGCAGTGCGAGCAGGGTATAATAGAGAACTGGCGAGTTGTTGATGGCAGGTTGGAAATGTGCTTGCTGGGTAACCCTGAGGAGTGGAGAGTTTACATCCCTATATGTGCGCGGGATCTATTGTTCGTCCATGCACACAGTGGCAGTGCAGCTGGACACCCCAGGGTATCCCAGACAATTCGCAACTTAATGGAGCATTTCTTTTGGCTAGGACACACGAAACACGTGCGGTTTAGTGCAGAAGTGTCGCAGGTACAACTTGTTTAAAAGTCGCAGAAGAGACGGCGGGCAACAACAGCCGCGCATGCCGCAAAAGCCTTTCGAGACAGTGTGCCTTGACTTAATGGGACCATACCCTAGTTCAGTTAACAGGAAGTGATTCGTAGTGGTAGTCACTGACAATTTTTCAAAGTGGGTTGAGACGTACACTGTCAATAGTGCTTGTACGAATAACATCGCAAGTGTGCTCAGTAATGACTTTTTCCCACTTTGGAGTTTTCCTAAATACCTATTAACTTAAAATGGACCTATTCTACTGGAAGGCAGTGGTGCGAGATATGTACGAAGTGGGGAGTGAGGCACATGACAATGGCACTGTACCACCCTAGGGCCAACACAATGAAAAGGTGGAACCAGGATCTAAAAGTTCAGCTTTGCATCCGTGTGGGTGACCAGCATGCAAAATGGCCGCAACATCCAGCAGTCGCATTGTATACACTCCGCTGACGAGTAAACGCCAGCACCGGCAAAACATCTGCCGAAGTTTTTCTAGGAAAAAATCTCCGCTTACCAGGCGAGGGAAAATGCGGGAAGCCAGACAGCAGTGATGCTCCGAGCAGTGCTACCAACAAGCAAGTACTTATAGAATGAGAGCAGCAGGTATATGAACTAAACATTCGATACACAGCAAGATGGATGCCATCAACAACACCTCCACCACAGGTACCGCAAACAGGGCAAGAAGCGTACGTGAAGGCGTACCCTAAGTCCGCCGCATGCAGGCTTCATGGGAAAGTTGAGCGAGGTGCACCGAGTGTTGCAAATAGCCCGCATCGGCAGGAGAGGGTGCATCGGGACGACATCCGGCTCACCCCGGCTGTCGTCCACTACGAGGTTGGTCCTGGTGTCCCTCAGCCCCAGGACAGTGATGGTGAATTCATGCTCGCTGAAGTAGGGAGAGAAGCGGGAGGTGTGACAGCACCTTTCGACAAAGGAGTAGCTCCAGCTCTACAAGGAACAAGCCACCTGGGGGAACCACCTGGTGAGCCCCATGATGGCCTTGTGAGAGACGAACTCCCTGAGTACGCAAGGAGGGAGAAAACTACAGCAGTACCTCCAACAAGAGGTGGAGAAGAGGGGGAAGAATATCCGCCGTTGCCCGGCATCACCACGCCTGACAGGGGTGACGAGGCACTTACCCAGGTCTCTCCAGGCGCCTACGAGCGCGGTCAGAATAGATACGGGACCCCTTCTGGTGCCAGCACTTCCGGATGGGACACCCGCAGCAAATGTACAAGCAAATTTGGGGAAGGACACTGCAGGCGAACAGGAGGAAGGAGACCATCCGGGTCGCGCCAGTGAACGGCAGCACGAAGCAAGGGGGGGAAGAAAATGCAAGAGCAAGAGAAGGATGCAGAGGAAAAAGGAGGAACAGCGGAAGCAGGCAATGGGATGTCAGCAGATGCACCAGCGACAGTGGAAGTGAGAGCAGCGGGTTCGTTGCCTCGTTCCGCCTCTGCAGGACGTCGTGAATGATTTGCCCGCCGCAGCAGTTCCGCCGGTGTGGGTGCGCTTCGGCCGCCCACAGCACAGTTCGTTGCACACAAGCTGGAGCACCGGGAGGAGGTATGGCCCATCAAGGAAGGGCTTACAACCTGCGCCCATGGAGGACCCCAAGGACACCTGAGTGCTGCAGGTAGTAGCATCGGCCCACAAATTGCCAAAGAAGGGGGAGGGGGCATTTGAGGTTTGTAGCCCTAACCCCTAGGCGATTTGTCACCCCGGCCGCTCCCAAGTGTAGCACACACACTCTCGACGACTGATCACCGGCGAGCAGTGTAATGTGGGTGCAGGAATGTGCAAGGGCAGTTTAGTGCAATGTAGTACAGGGAGTGTTGCACCATGTGCACCCTGCAGCCCGACAGAGTATGGGGAAGAATACAGCCACATGTGTTACGTAGAAAGGCCCATTGTGTTTCCACAAATACATTTCTGGTCATGTAATAGACATGTGACACACAAATGAGTGAAACATGTTTATACACCCTTAATGCCCAATGTTATTGTTTTTAAAGTGTTATTGTTGTATGTACATATGTTTATTTTTATCACCAATGATGTTATGTTCACCCTATGTCACTTTTACCACACGGTAAGCTGTAGAAAAATTATTGATTTGCATTTTGTCCAATATTTCCACACATGATAACATGTAACGGTATATTTGTGTACCCATGTGTTCAAGTAGTTTCCTCTGCAGCGCACGGGCCCGCCACTGCTAGCCCTCATGCCACGGTGGGAAGTTAGTAAACAAGTCGCACCCAGAGGGGGATGTACGTTCGAGCTTTTCCTGCCCAGACGGCATCAACTTTCATCACCGATCTTTTATGTAATTAATAGTTAATTATCAAGAACCTTTTTCGTTTTAGCCATCTGGGAAACTCCCTTTGGCCTCCCCAGAAACTGGGGAGGCGAGTGTAAGTGTCCCTGTTGGCTGAGGATTTTTTAACGTAATAAGCACATGTAACCTTCGTGTAAGCCTAGGGCTTATTTTTGAACGGTATAGCCTTCGGCGCAGGTTTATAGCGTGCAAGTGTATCAGCTATTCGTCTGGAGGAAATGTTCAACTTTGTAATAAACCGCAATAACTGTTGATTGTGTTTATTCCATTGTTGCAAGGCATTTCAGGGCATGGACCTCTTAAAAACCACCATTTCCTGATGCAAGTGTCTGTGAATTTTTAATGGAAAATTTTGATTTGTATGTGTGCTGCAACTTATTAAAGTGCCATGTGTATTATTTATGGGTGTATGGTTTGGCCCTGACAATCTATGTGTAGGGAGTTCTGTTTTGATTACATGTACGTCACATTAATTTCCAATACCAAGTGGTGATTGGGCGGCCTGAAGAGCCTCTCTTTTAGGAAACACGATTCCTCCACAGTAGGGGAACTACTGCAAGATCTATGCGGGAATGTGATTAGGGTGATCGACCCGCACCACCCCAAGGTTACGAGGTTATAGCTCTACCGCAACAGCATCAGTGATGTCATGCCGCCACTGCGACGTCTGGTGCCTACCAGGTATACAATTACTAACAACTTTTAAAATTATGTTCACCACCTTTGTAAATCCCAATCAGTCCCATATCGTCCAGTCTAGACACATCAATTGATCGAGTTAAAGTTCACTTGTGTTCGGAATGTCACCCATTTTAACTCGATCTGCGACTCGATCAACTCTGAGCTAACCCTGCCTGACAGCAGGGTAAACTTGGACTAGCAGAGAAACACGTGAAATGAGACATAAATATATAAACATTGCAGCAACAAAAACTACCAAGTAAATTTAAATGAGTTTTGAAGTCTGGAAATGAACAAAATACTTAAAATTATAACTGTTTGGCTGCTTTATCAAATCATTGTAGCCCGGATATTAAATTTTATACTTAACTGAGACTGATTCCAAAGGTATTGTTTTACAGCAGTACTGCTTATTGCAAGGTTTTTTTATGTTGTTTGTTCATAACATAATTTAACAAAAACTCTTCATAGCTGTCATCATCATCGCTATTTAGCATAGTACTTAATAACTGCAGCCTCAAAACCAGAATTTCTCTAAAACGTTTAAAGCAACCTGGTTAACTGTAAGTGATTGGCTAAACCTGGTTACTTGACCGAGTTAACCTAGATAACTTTAGCAGGTTACTTTATGTATGCGTCTCGAAACACATTACCCAGTGTGTATTTACTAATTTATATTTCGAATGGTTCTAAATTACTGCTATGTAGTCTACTTTGTAACACAGTAGCAACACCTCTGGCCCCATTGCTGCTGTCTGAGAAATCATATTACTCTGCAGTAATATGTGAATTCACCAATTTCCTGAAAATTATTACAAATACTTCACTAGTTACATTTTATATCAAACAAATTCTTTTCATGTGAAGTTAAAAAAATTGTACAGGTACAAAATCTTGCATGACAATAAATGTTTCTGAACCACCTGACCTTTGATTTAATGCTCACGTTGAGGAATTTGTTATGCCTGTTTCAATACAAATTCTGTGCAACTTAAGAATTTAATAACTCCCCAGAAGTAAATGGAGTAATAATATAAACGCAAAACAATATTATACAATTTATGAATTTGTTAAAAGGAGAGAATACAAATCAATAAAGCCATTATAGCACAGTTTTGAGCATTTTTTTCCTTAGCAGATGCCTTTATTCTTCAGAACTACCCTTCTGTAAGTATTCAGATTGCACCTCCACCATTTCAGCCCAACATTTGATATATATATATATATATATATATATATATATATATATATATATATATATATATATATATATATACAGAGAGAGAGAGAGAGAGGGAGAGAGAGAGAAAGAGAAAGAGAGAGAGAAAGATAGAGAGCGAGAGATAGACGTACATATACATCGCAGAAATTCGCCAGGATAGATGCGAGGCGCTATGCAGGATTTCCATGTATTCATGAATTCCTTAGAGCATGCGACTTCACGTCATTCATGGCACATTTCCAAATATGGTAGAAGGACAATATGTGAAAGTAGCCAAAAAAAAACGCGAGACACCGTTGCCAGCGCTCCTAGTGGTTTGTGCTGTTCGTACGATAATAAGTTGTGCATTGAATGGGTAGTTATGAGTATTTTGGATACGGTTTAATTAAAAAATTTTCGCTTCAGTGGTTATTTATTTTGGCAAGTAAGTTTTGTGTAGTTTTTGGCTGGAATGATTACAACATTGCAAACTACAGCAAGTCCTTTTTAATATTTTCAAAGGATGCAAGTCGGTAAGTACAAGAGCTGTAGAGGATAACATTTTCCATTCGTGTTTTTATTGCAAATTCCTTTCTCACAAACCTGAATTTACTTAAATACTTTTTTGTTGTTTCCTAGATGCAAGCAATGGGTACAGAAATGTAAGAGCAGACCTGGATGTATAAACCACCAATCCCTGGTGATTTATACCTACCTGAGAAGAGATTTTTTCAACCCAAATTTGCTTCCACATGACCAAGAACGAAATCACTTGAGTTTCGTTGCTGGTATATCTAATCTTGTACACTGAAGGGCCTTGTGAAGTTTGATAGCCCTAAACCTGAAAGGTGCAGGTTTTTTTTTATTGGAGAGACACCTACGAAAAATAAAAGGAAACATCGTTTATAAATTCGCGTATTAAACTGGCTGAAGTCTCTTGTTAAAGTGCGTGTTTAGTTCAACAAGTGGAGTTAGGGATATAATTGATTGATTGCTTCAGATAAGTTGTTTGCATATGAATTTGTTTGTTGATTGCTTGTACAATGTTTAAATAATCAGTGTTCGTGTATTAAACTAGTTGGGACCTCTTAAGTGTTTGCATAGTTAAGCAAGTTGAGCTAGGGACAAATTGATTAATTGCATCAAAATAGTGTTTTCATATTTGTGTCGGTGATTACTCGTACAATGTTTACATATTAGCCAAACATTATGCACCGAGTCAGAATCCCACCGTCAGCAGGGTAATAAATACCCAAAACAATGATTCAATGCACTTCGGCAATTTATTTTAGGTGGTAATACGAAGCGTAACGCATCAGCGAAACTGGGAGTTTTCCCATAAATGATTGTCATGTGTAGCCTATTTGCACTGAGAAATAATTCATGTGGGTGTTGCAATTTAACATGTATGTGTGTGTTGCAATTTAACATATTTCTGTACGATTTTTTTATTACTGTAATAGTGTCTCATGAAAACATGTTTAGTTGCAAAAAGATTGAACTGGACATAGGAACCGTATCTAAATTGACAATGTTACAAATACAATTTAGAAATACGATAGTGGGGAGGGTTATGAACTTGAGGGAAAATGAGGGGTAAAAGTTTATAATGAAAATGTATATATTTTGTACTTTTTTTCCCCACAATTTCCCTGGTCTTCACAGCCCTCCCCACCATCGTATTTGTAGCTTGTATTGGTAGTATTGTCTATTTAGTTAATGTATCGTTCAGTTTTTTTTTTTTTTTTTTTTTTTTTTTTTCACCTATTTTACCCTACAATTTCCCTTATCTTCATAGCCATCCCCACTATCATTTTTGGGGTTTCTATTGGTCCAATGTTGATGCGCCTAGTAAATTCGTGTTCTGTGTAATTATTAGAGTGAAAGTATAACATTTTCTGTGATTTTTTTTAAAGCCCCCATTTAAAAAAATGCCAAATATTCAGCATATTTATTTTGTTAATCTACATATCCGTATTGTTTATATACTTTTTCAATATATTTTCATACTTTGGAGTGTTATTGTTTATACTTAGGAAACTATGCATTTGAATATTAATTTGTATGCTATTTGGGTTGTGTTTGCACCAACTACCAAATATTTTCGATGATTTATTAAAGAAACAACTGAATGATAACTGCAATAATTTCCTTTCTAGGTAGTCGCTTACCCTTTACACACCCTAAGGTCTACATGTCATTACTGTTTTACTGTATAAATATTTTAATTTCTCCACATACTTAGTTTGTAAGCTGCTGAGTACAGCTTTCGGTGGCGAGAATAATTATTCTCCAGCTAGTGCATTAAATTTCATTCTGTGTGCTAAACACCATGTGCTGACACTACACACCAGACACTTTAATTGCAGCATTGGAGATGTCATCAGCATGTCTACTGTTGGCAAGTTAGTGTATATATTGCAGAGTGTGAACCAGCTGTCATGTGAGAGTTACCATCAAAACCAATCAAAAGTAGTAGCAACATTCCCCCCTCTTCACCTGAGTCGCATTTGTTTACACAACTGTGTACAAAACTTTCAAACTATAATATTTCACTCCTGAGAGTCGTCATTACATTACGTTATAAATATTTTACAAATAAATGAAGGATTTTTTTTTTTTTTTAGTTTTCAGTTCCTCTTATTTACTCCTTGAAGTACTCAGTAGCCCATTTTAACTTTGTGCATACACCTATAGTATTAACTTAAATGAGGTATTTTTCAATAAAATATTTTGCCACATTCTGCATTGCACATCCGTCACTTATAGCGATATGCACACATTTATTTTGACCTGTAAGCCTATTTATAAAGTTTTGTTTGTGTTGGTCACAGTATTGGAGAAAGTACTTGCAAATTGCATTACAATAACAAGTGCCATGAATTTTAACAGAAAGTACCTTAAATCCATGACCAAGGTAAGTTATTTTTAGTTCAGCTTCTTTTGAATTCTGCAACATGTTTTTCAGTCTTCTTGCCATGAAGCATATGAAAATCTGTGGTAAAATTCAGGTTGGTTATTAGAAGTGACTTGTTCATGATGATCTAATGTTATAAAAATTTGGAAATAAGCTTTGTTTTTGAAAGTGAATTACAAAATTAAATGTGCTTAATGCATGCAAAACTTGAAAGGTGAAGTAAATAAGCTGAATGGCTTGAGTACATATGTTAGTATGTACTATGAACTATTTTAACCAATTGAATTTTTATCCTAGCACCAGTTGTACTGCATTAATTCCATTTGTAAATGGTGGGGAAATGATTGATTAAAATTTTTAAAGATTGTCATCTAGTTATGTTCTGAAATACTCTTCTTACTACTGTAGACCTTAGTTATGATTTATGTAGTATATAAATTATTGTTCTTATTTATAGTCTCTTGAAAGTTGTAAGCATTTTGCAGTCAATGTTGCTGCTTCCTCCATGGATTATACACTAGCCAAGAAAATGGATGTCTTAAGAAGGAAGTTGTGTTTCAATGCGTGTATGTACTATATTAATACACCATGTGTGGTGGTCAAAGTAATGATCAAACTTAATAGTTTTACGAAATTGTATTGGGTTACTCTCAATAGGCACTGACATAGTATTCTACGAGGTAATGTGACCTGAATCAGTCAAGTAAAATAATGACACATTTGATATTTTACTATGGATAGATACTTACTAAAATGATCAAATCGCAATCACTTATGAACAAGTGACATAATACATATGAACTGAATGCTACTACATTTTACAATACTATTGTACTAAATGGTAACTTTGAACACAGTCTCACTATGTGTGGTATGTTTGGGTGTGTCTGTTTCTTTTTACATTAATAAGTACAAATATAACATTTTAAAAGGAGTGAGGTGAGAAGTTTTACTATAATTTACAAAAACCTGCTAAATGATGAAGTTATCAATTAGTGTCTATGAAACCAGCATTTGGAAATGAGTGGGAGGAGGCAATACTCTTGGCCCTTCCGTACTTAACTGTGCCTTTAGTACGGTTACAAATTTGACAGTACACCCACTTCGATTAAAATTTGCCCCAATCCCGAGTTGCTCTGTACTACAATTATACTTTGTTTTGTTGATGAACATGCACCAGATATTACCAAGCTACAGAATAGTCCTTTGTGTATAATTTTTGGTTACAGCCCCCAAAATTTCATAACTGGTTCAATCAGATTATAAAGAAGTGACTGCGATTTCAAATGTTTGTTACTTATGGTTGAAGTATGGCTGCCAGTGGGTTAACCATAGCTGCCTGTGTTTCACTTGAGGCAGTGTAGTTGTACCATAACTGCACGACTAAACTGATTTATATGTGTAACGGTGGACTTGCAACCATCCGTCGCATCTGTCAGGCGGTCACATGATCTTCAACCAATCGCAGGGCAACGTTTTGTATCCATCAAACTTTAACTTTCGACGGACCGACTGATGGGCCACTGCCTTCTGACGAGATTCTGTAGACATGAATACGCACTTCGAAAAAAATGCAACGCGCTGGATATGTGTTTATTTATCTTGGTGGTAACTTCAGGAAATTAAAAGTTAAACAATAATTAAGTATACATTTTTATCACATAAAAATTTATTTCTCCAAAATGTTTCTCTATTCAAGATGTATTTACAACCAAAATATACCTTCTACGAAAGAAGAAAACAGAATAAAAACGATATCTGTTAGGAATACAAATTTTGTAAACTATTTATTTTGTTGCTAATTTAATCATAAAAACTTCAAAAAGCAGTAAGTTAATATTTGAGCAGCTTATTTTGTTGCTTGGTTAATCTTAAATATCCGAAATATATTGCTGCTTATCGCGCTAATAAAAGCCACAGTGTTAAATCACTAACTGTAGTAGAGATATTTTAAACTAAGCTTTCGTTTGTAAAACACAGATAAGTTGTGGAGATTTTTCTGTCCAAAAAACTTTTGGTTATGTTCATTCCCAATTTTTTTTTGCAGAAAAATAAGCTTGGTGAGAGCTCCATTCTCAAGGATTTATTTAATCAATGCAGTCGGTTATGTATCTGACAAATTAAATACCGTTTAGCATTCCATTCTCTTATTTCTAATTGATAAAACATTTGTCCTTTATTGCAACATCTAAGTCTGTGCCCAGTAACATGATTCTGTTACAACTGATTGTCCTTGTTTCAAGTGACAATATTTATGCGTTGGGTGTATTTTCAAATACGGTAGTAACATGAATAAGCAATTATTATATTACATTTGGCAAAACACCATTTTTTAATAATACGAGACAACTGCACTTAAATCGCACATGCCGAGCCATGTAAATTTGAATTTCCCGGGTATTCGTCAGCACAAGCCGCTAGGAGCGCCGTTGTAGTTTGTCTCGTATGTTGACAATGTTAAAACGCCTCCTTTTCTCATATTGTCCTTATACCATATTTGACATTTCCACCATTATATCTACAAACTCCGCAGTTTGACAGAACAAGAGAGAACCTGGTTACTTCTCGAAGCCATGGCGTCATTTGCGGCCCCCTAGTCCGTCCATATGGCCCGCAACAAACCACTACTCCCTACTCTGTACTGGAGCGACTTCGAAACACGTAACACAAATATTAAACACTATAACGAGCGACAAAATCGTGAATATTTTTAAGTCACAACCACCTGATTTGCATCACAGAGTTTTGGTTTTTGTTTAACAGGATTTTTCTGAGCTCAGCAAAAAACTGCTATTACTTTAAAAAATAACTAACTAATTGACATTACTACCACTTAGATGATTTAAACATCCTTAAAATTGCATTATTTTACATAAAAATACATTGATTATTGCAGTTAACAGGATTTGTTTTTTCAGGTTTAAGTATTAAGTATTAAGCATTAAGTAATTTTGTCCGTGTGCAGGGGGGCAGGGGTTACCTTCTCCTTAAATCCACAATCTAACTGAGAACCGTCTGAGTGGCCAAGGTCCCTCACAAGGGACCGATCCAAACCCACGCTGAGGGAGAGCGTCCCGGTGATGTAAAGCCGACAAATATATAATAAATGCTATGCTATGTAGACATTTATGTATATAAGTACTAGTGTTCAAAATGAAATAAATAAGTGTGTAAATAACATGTTATACAAGTTGCTAGACGTAATTTATTTGATTGTGAGCACTTGTACTTACATACATAACTGCTGATTCTTAAGCAGGAATATAATATTTTTTAGAGTAAAAAAAAAACTGAATTTGAAATCCCGTCATTTTAAAGATTATCAATTGTAGTACCAGTTAGTGCCACGAGTAACGCTGCGTAGATAGCAGCACAAGCGGCTGTGTTTAAGGGAGCCGATTGGTAACCTTAACATACCAGTCTCCCGTGACGTGTATTGTCTCTGCCTGAAGTGGTTTGTAAAGTTATAAGAATTGAAAAAAAAAAAACGCGTTAAAATTATTAATATTCATTTGCTGCGGTATAAAAAACCATATTTGCTATAGTCACGAACATAATTATGTTAGGCGCATCGCAATTGAGCAATCGCTTTAGGTGGTAAAAGAAAACTTTCTGGAGATATAAAGAAACCTTGGAAGACCAGGCAAGTACCGGTTTACTCGTGCGAGGTATGGACACGTAGTTCTGCAAGTCATGGTGATTTTTTGTTAGAGTCAACAATAGGTGAACGGATTAATCACTATCAAATTAGTGTTTCACAGTTTGCCTATGTTATTACTGTTATGTGGTACTTGTATCTTTAAATGGTAATTATGGTTTTGGAGAGCAGTATGGCAGGGGGACCAGATGGGATAGGAAACGCAGCACTATGGTTTGGTGGGAGAGAGTGCGAAATGTTTGGAGGTGCTGTTTAACATGTCCCTAGGAGAGGGTAAGTTACCACAATATTGGAAGGATGCTATGGTGGTACCTATACACAAGCAGGGAGAGGATAGGGGGAGGCCTGGCAGCTACAGACCGGTGAGTCTCGCATCAAGTACAGGAAAAGTAATGGAGAGGCCGGTGGTGCAGTATGTGGTTAGGGTTATAAACAATAGGAATTGGTTGGAGGAGTCCCAGCATGGTTCCAGGAGGAGATATTAATGTGAGCTCAGCTGGCTGGGTTCTGGTGCAGGTAGTTGATGAGGGGAAGCAGGTGGATGCGTGCTTCATAGATTTTGAGAAGGCATTTGATAAGATGCCCCATGGGACATTGATGAGGAAAGTGGAGGAGCTGATACTGGACCAGAGGGTTGTGGAATGGATTGGGGACTTTCCCAGGGGGGGGGGCAATGAAGGGGTGGATACATCTAGGGTGCCACAGGGAAGTGTGCTGGGTCCTTTGTTGTTTACCGTATTAGTAAATAACAAGGGTTTGGGGATTAGGGGAGAAATAAGATTGTTTGCAGACAATTATGTTGTGTATGCAGAAGTGGGATGGTAAAAGGGGAGGGGGGAGGTAACTTTGAGGTGGACATTGACAAGATATGGTTGTGGACCAGGAAAAGTAATATACATAAAGAAAAAACTGACTTAGTGAGGTTAACAAGGAAGAAGATGATAATCAGCGACATAAAAAAAGATGGGAAGAATATACGTAAGTATCTAGGGATTGTACTGCAGGGAAAGCTCGGGGGGGGTTGAAGGGCTTTGTTGGGAAGGGTGCTGAAGGGAGTCAGCTGTGAGGTAAAACAAGCCTTATGGCACGGCCAATGTTAGAACATGGTGCAGCAGTGTGGAAGAGCTGGAGAAGGGCAAGAATAAGGGTGAATGGTAGGTGCTGAAGGCACTGACGTGGAGTCGGATACGAAGGTGTCAAAATGGGAGCTTGCTGGTTATAGCCAAACTTTAAAAAAAGATTACTAGGAATTACACATGTTACATTATAACAACTGTTAAAACCAACAAATAGCTGGTGTAATTAAATATGCAAGATTATTATACAGGTTATACAGGTAACAAACAGCAATCAGTGTCTGAACATAATGTAATGTGACGAATTTCCCAAGACGTACTGTTATATTTCCGATGATAGTACTGTAATTTATTACTAGTAGAATAAATATACATATGGTAGGCCTATATAATATGAAACTACATTAAGAGACTGTGTTTATAAAGTGTTGATCACAATTATATATTTGGGTACCTATGATGCACGGATAAAGGAAACAAATGCTCAACCTAATTGGTTTACATCAAAGGTGTATTTTAAGAACGTTCCAAGTTCAGTTTTTGGACTGCCATTTTACTGGCTGGACGTGTGTGAGGTAGCAGTGCAGTTTTATTGCAATTCTGTGTTTGATGTGTTAATTGAAATAATTGTGTGATAATACAAGTGTTTCTATTGTATTTGCACATGGGAAATGTGAAGAAGAATATTTGTGCGGTGATGTGTGGTCAAATAGGAGACACAATTGTGTCCTGGTATGAGCGATGTGTGTTTGGGCGAGCAATGTAATTATTTCACTTTATGATGTAGTCTTTACATTTATCTTCTTCACTTTATGGATTAGGCCACTGCCGGTTCCGGCTTCATACTTTGTTCCATCTTAGTCGACCAACATCCCTCTTGCCTCTAGGATAATAAAGACTGTTCACTGTAAAGTGAACACTTTTGAAATCAACCGTAGAAAATATCACTGGCCATACCTGCGTATATTTTAACACTCGCACTGAGTGACATGCCGTTGGTAGTGATTAAAGGGAAAGTGGGTTCCATATATTAACGTCCAATAAAAAGTGTTAGGTAACCATTTGTGATAACTTAATTTTTTTTTTTTCCCACCCCCTCATTTTTTGGTTTTTTTGTTTAGTGTAAAAATGGGCAGATTTGTAGAATATTTACTTTTTTGTTAATTTTGCAGTTTCACTTGACCCACGCATGAATAAAGTGATGAGGCCCATGGCAATGTTAATTTTACATAAGGCAGAAGAACAAACAATGTGTATACAAGTATATCTCAAGCAGAGCTTTCAAAAGTGCTCATTTTACAGTGTGTTATCTCCTTTGTAAGATTTCTCTCATCCATTCGTGTGATACGTTCCTTCCATTCTTGTCTATACTGATCATTATATATTCAATTCCTGCCTTATGTCCTCATTTTTCAATCGTTCCAACCTTGTACATCCTTTAACCTCCCTCAAAAATGTCATTTCAGTGGCTTGTAATTTCAAAACTTCTCCTTGAGAGCGGGGACCCAGTTTTCACAGCCAGTAAGAACGGGTACCGCCATTGTTTTGTAGAATTTTGGCATAGTATCTTTCCTTGTCTTATTTTTAATGTCCTTTGTATTGTCCTGCATATATATATATATATATATATATCCAAATTTATGTAATTTGTTGTCAATGTCACGGCCTCTATCATAGCCATTGTCACAACCTAAATAGTTGAAATGCGAAACCTACTCTATAGGTAAATATTCTATACATATTTTTGTCCTAACTGAATTTTTGTCCTTTGAATGCCATAACCTTTGTCTTCTTTGAAATTTCCATATTGTAATTCTTACGCGACTGATTTAAATGGTGTAGAGTTCTTTGAAGGCCGTTTTTATTATCCTGTATTGCAAGTTGATAATCTGCAAACAGTAATGTATTAACGTATCTATTGCAATTAATCTTAATAAATTCCCTACGTTTTTCAATTATCTGTTTCCAAATAAAAACATTGTCTGTACAAGATTGTCCCTTCCTAAAACCATTTTGTATGTCAAGCAACATAACGTCTGCAATTTTCTTCATCCTATTATCAATTATTTTCTAGTATAGTTTTCTTTGTATGCTGTATTCAAAATGCTGATTTCCCTATAGTATTTGCATTTGTTTCAATGTCCTTTTTTATACAGAGAGACAATTCAAGCAGTATTCCTGCATGTAAGTTCCATGTTTATATTATCCAAACCAGCAGTTTTCTACATTTCACTTCACTTATCACTTCTAATAACTCTTCCATTCCTCCTATACCTCATCACTTGTATGCACATTCATTAGATGATAATTCAGTCTATTTTGAAATAATTTCCTGAAAGTTTTGTCCTGCAACAGATATATCTTAAAGCTTCCTCAGTGCTTTTTTTTTTTGTTGGCAATTCACTTTCTTACATCTTGCATATAAAACAACAAGGTAATGATCTGAGTATATATCCTTTCCCCTATAAACACATGTATCTTCTACAAGGGGAAATAACTTTTCTTTTATTACCAATAATCAATAAGTAATCTAAAACCCCTTGCACTCCACGTATATTTATGTATATCTTTGTGTCTTAAGTAACTATGGATTAGTGTAAACTTATTATAGGTAGCAAACTGCCTTAATTCATTGCCATTGTCATTCATTATATATTCTGCCTTCTAAGTTAGGTATTGGCAGGTTTCCTACTCTTGCATTCAGGCAATTAGCAGAAAATCAGTTCTGATAACTTTATTGGCCACTTTTTGAAGGGTCTCGTAAAGTACTATAGTTTCTTCCTTCTTGTCTTCCTCAGGCGCATACACTGCAATCACAGACAAATGTCCTCTATCCATTTTCAGTCTCACTATTACTATTCTTTCATTTATGTATGAGTAGCTGTCTATTCTTGAAGACCATTTTTTGTCTGCTAAAATTGCAACTCCACACCGAGCTCTTATATTTTGGTCCACGCTTAATCATCGAGATCCTCTTAGTTTTTCCTTAGTTTCGGTTATTTCAGATTATTCACATGGGCATTATAAAGTTCATAATTCAGTTCCTTCTCTTGTTACCCAATCCTCGTACATTCCATGTGGCCAATTTGTCTGTCTTTAATTCCTAATTGTTTATCCTTGTCGTGCCTGGGTCGTCGTCATCGATCGAAATCCGTCCAGATTTTCCGTATGAAGCTTACGAGTAGTTAAAATTTCACGTGAGCAGGTTACCAGTCTGTTGCAAGGTAAGGGAAATGGTGGGGGCCGCCATCATAAGGCCTCTTGCCATGCCATGCCTAATTTTCTGTCTGGGTCAATACCTGCCACAAGGCCTTGGTCATTTGTTGCTTTTATACTATCCTTAATAGCTGGGTTGTTAGTTACTGAAGATCCTCTTTTCATTTACATTTATTATAGTACATTTATTTTTACATTCATTATAGCATATTATGTATTGTACCTGTGTAGTATTGCATGTGTGATAATTGCCTGGTAAAGCGAGTGGAAAATATGTACTTTTCGTGATAAAATCTTACTCCTCACTAGCGAATTTGTAACTTTTACTAATTGGTAATATTGTAAATTTAGATATTGTTCGGTTAGATATTTTTGCAACTACACATGTTTTTGTGATATATTAAGATTATATCTTTATTATTACAAAAATAGTTTAAATTGTAAAACTATCTAAGCAAACGCCTACATTCACAATATTACCTATACACACTCACAAATGTTACTGTGAGAATGTATGATATTCAAGCATAGCCCCCTCGCACTTAAAAATACTGTACAAGCATAGCCTAACATTATGCACCGAGCAAGAGTCTCAGCACCAGCAAGGAAGTAAATCCCCAAAAGTGTGGTTGAAAGAGGTGTGCCAGCGATATATATATATATATATATATATTGTGTGTGTGTGTGTGTGTGTGTGTGTATTTTTTTTGCAAAACGTTGTACATCAGCGAAGCTTGGAGTTTCTCCATAAATGATTTTCATGCGTAGCCCATTTGCACTGGGAAATAATGTGTGTTTCACCATTTAACTTATTTTAGTGGTATTTGTAATACTAAAACATGTTTAACTCAATTGCAAAATTATTGAACTGAACATGGCCTATATTGCCAATACAATTTAGAAATACGATAGTGGGGAGGGCTATAGAATGGAGTGAAATTACGGGGTAAAATTTTATCATAAAAATTTCCCCCCCCCCCCCCCCCCCCCCCCCCATCATACACCACAATTTCCCTGATTGTCCTAGCCCATTTTTGGGGTTTCTATTTGTCAAATGTTGATGCCCCTATTAAATTCGTGTTTTGTGTAATTAGTAAATTGGAATTACACCACTTTCAGAGATTTTTTTTCTTTCAAAAACCCCTATTCTATAAAAATTACCGCTTTGCTCAAAGGGATCAAATTACCCCTAGAAAATTATGTAGAGCACATTGTATGTATCCCCCCCTTGATGGCTGTAAATAATTGTGATATTGTGGTGTAATTATGGAA